>QEPC01012458.1:1612691-1653435 GCA_003113815.1 Sphenodon punctatus
AGTCCAAGAGGAGCGAGTGGTCGACAGTGTCAAAGGCATCAGAGAGGTCAAGGAGGACAAGAATGGAGTAGTGGCGCTTAGATTTAGCGACAAGTAGATCATTGGTGATCTTGGACAGGGCAGTTTCAGTAGAGTGGAGGGGGTGGAAGCTGGATTGGAGAGGGTTCAGGGAGGAGTTGGCAGAGAACATGAGCAAAAGCAATACTGTTTCTGTCATTTTAAAACGTTTAAAAGGTGGGGCGAAAACTCAGTAAGGAAGGTGAAGGAGCCAACCAAATATGAATTGCAAAGATCAGAAAGTGCATCTTTTTGAAAGCTGCGTAGTGTTTACCAACATCTGTGCTGCCATCAGTAACCCTCACTACAGAAAGTACAAAGCTTTTGACTAATATCCTCTTTTAAAAAAATAAACAACACTCTTGTCCTAGAAGAATGATGAATACAGTTATGCGATGCTCGCAGTTGCGTAGGTGGTTCAACTATACTATGTGTCACATAGCCTAAAATCCAGAATCCGTCTCATCTGGTGTAGTTTAGAACTAACTGCTTCAAGGCAGTTGAGCTGCCAAGAAATTCTTCTAAATAGCATCTCATCCTGCTATCTGTCCAATTTACTAGGGTAGTAGAAATATAGAGCTCATAAGACACAATGGTGTAGCTCTAACTCCATCCAGTAGAAAACAGTGGTACGTACATGCTAACATGTTTGGCATAATTTTATATCATAGCACAATGGGTTTCACCAACAGTGAACAACTGTCTATACTAGAGCTAGTAAACAGCAAATCCAAACAATAGCAATATGCTACTAAAACACCAGCTACTATTTTCTGAGTAAAAGCGTACTTAAGCTAAACACTAATGGTAGATGGGATTTGTCAGGATTGTAGCAGTATCCTTACTACAGAGCAATATTAATTTTGCTTGAAAAACTGATCTAGATTAGTCTGCTGTAAAATCTTTGTTATATGGACTGGTAATTGACTGAAAGGAGCATAAGCAGGAGGGGTGGCATATAAATTGATAAAATAAATAAAATAAAAATAAGAGCATTATAGGTTGTAGTGTAGGTGTTGCTTGAGCCAAAGGAATCAGAATTGAGTCAATTTTTAGTAGTCATCCAGAACATCAAATTATACCATATGTTGATGAAATCCACAGATGACTGCAGAAGTTATGCACCTTTGCAAACATAAAAGGGAACAGAGAAACGAATGAACATGATATCATTCTGGGCATCTCAGTCCCAGAAAGCTGTAGATAAGCTGGCCTCCCAAGCTGGATTATTATAAAACTTTATGAAGAGAAACAAAAAACATTGCTATTAAGCAGGATAAAATACCTGTTATTTGACAGTATATTCCATCCAACATACAGAAGTGTCCTTACTTGATTATTGGAATGTACATTTATCTCCTACAACCCTCCCTGCTCCTTGTGATAGGAACTTAAACCACATTCAGAGCTTCAGAAAAATGCACGTTTTTAATATAGCGTGAGAATGTGAAAAAAAACCTTCCCACCTCCTTTCCCACGCTGAACTTTTATTTGCATATGTTTGGCACGCATTGTAGTTAATGCGATTGCCACCATTCATACCTTCTGCATCCTGCATGTTTTCCAGTAGATCCTCCCCGCAAGCATGTCATTCAACACCTCCCATAACCCTGTGACCCTCCTTGCAATTCCATGCTGTGAAACTGGAAGGGCCATCTGCCTTCCTCTGTGTTGTCCCCGGAAGCCACCAATGTTTGTGGAGTCATACAGCTCTCAGCCCACTCAGAAAGGAGAAAGAAGGGGTGGGCTCACAGTATGCGCATTCTTAATATGCGCCATTGTGCAACCTTTCCAACGTCAAGAACTTCTGGATTTTTCAACACGCGCTCTTGTAAAGGTAGGATTTTGGCATGTTGACATCTGCATTTTTTATAACCGGTTTAGGGGACGGTACATTCCAGCTTCCATCTCGCAGAAAGGAAAAATGCAGAGTTTTCCTAAAGGTATGAACGTGGTCTAAATTACCATGAGGTCTTTCCCAACTAGGACATTGAAAACAAGGTTACTCTTGTCTCATACACATATTTTCAAGATACTGGGATGTTCCAGAGACCAATGTGTAGCTTCATACAAGCCTTGTGAATTATTTCAATTGCTGAAAACCACCAAATGTTCACAGCTCCTGCAGGTTTGCCACAAAGTCTTTAGACTATAGTATTTGGAACTCCAATGGGAAGCTAATGTAAATTCATTTCTTTTTCATTATTAATATTTTGGGCCACAATGTGTCTAAAAGCACAGGCCGGTATTGGAGTCACTATATATACCAGGGAGCGTGAGGCACCCGTGGAATGTTTTCAAATATGTGATAGACAGCTAGTGACAGACTGTAAGTGGTGTGAGCAGAGCTCTTAAGCCCACTGGTGAGAATAGTTGAGCCACTCGAAGGAGAACTGTTCTGCAGGCTTCTCTGCCATCCGTTGTAGTCGATGAAGTTTGCCCCTCTCTGTTGGCTACTAAAGAGGTGGCCGTTCAATCCTGCAGAACTCTGCAAATTCACAGGGAAATCTCATAGATTGGAAACGTGCCACGAGAAGTGACGTTAATGCACAAGGACCAGTCCCTCTAAAATACCACCTCATGAGGCTATGGGAGCACTGCCTTATCTAAAGTTCAGCCGCAGTTACAGCCTTCCACTCAGCCCAAACAAAGTGCTTCTCTGCGGGTCTGCGCAAGTAATACTGGCAGCCAACATTAATTCCCAAGGTTATCAGCTGCTTGGGGATGATATAACGTAGATCAGTCTCTACATTCCATGCAAAGCTTATGTGTAGCATGTTTCATAAAGAGAAGCACATGGTGACATTTAAACTCAACTCTACCCTCTAACAATAGTTATCAATTATTTCTACTATCCCCTGCATGTCAGAAATATTAATTCCAACCCCTGCATGTCAAAAATTGCAGAGGATTATACAAATTTAGCATGAATTATAAGCAGCTCTTGGGTAAAGGGCTCTTGTAAAACATGCAAACAAGTAGCAGAGGTTTTACAAGCCATTTGATTAGTATGGCTGGAACAGAGTTGGGCTGGGTAACTTGTTCATGAAAATTCTTGCTTTTCCCCTCTGGGACTTCAAGGAAGTTCCACCCTAAGCAACACATTTAGCATTCTTCATTAATGCAATTAGCAATTTTCATTTAGAAGTGGATGAACCACTACTGAGATAACAGCCAAAGCGAACATCAGAGCCTCTAGGGAAAGGATCATGCCTATGAATGAAAGTGAAGCTTGACTTCCATACAAGAGAATTTAACTGAGGTACCCTAGCAACTACCTGTTACTGTCAGCTTTACTGTGAAACTCCAAGATCACTGGATAGGAAGAATGTGTAATTTTATCCTGACAAAGCAATTTGAAAGGGCTATTTCCACTTTAGACAATGTTATATTTATTCCTAAAATTGCTTCTTACTATTGCAGACTCTAAGCTCAGTTCCCTCAGTGAGTGTTTTTACACACACATTTCTCCTGCATGTTTGCTGTTACATCCTGAACTTTCTGTGTGTCTAAATCACTCACCCAGATCTTAAACATCTGGCTCTTTGAACTTCTGTGTAGAACTTCTCCCAGAACTTTTGTGTGTAAAAAGTTCTCCTGGTTAACTACTTTGCTCCAGGTAGCTGTGGTCACTTGGTTTCCATAGCAGCCTGTCACGTCTACAGCTGCAACTTTAGGCTGCCTCAGGGCAGTGTGTGTGTGAAAAATGCATCCGGAACTTACTTGTGGACTTGTAAACCCAGAAGATTGAAAAATCCAGAACTTTAAGGTGTGTGTAAAAATGCCCAGTGGCAGTAGTTATTGAGCAAGCAGTTGAAATGATGATGTCATGGTAAAAATTACCAAAATGAACTGGAACTCGCTGGTCAGTCTGTGCAAGCCCTTTCCATTCTCTATGGATAGCTTTCCTAACTGAAAACAAATGAGTGAACACTTTGCAGGCCCCTTACAAATGTTAATGCACATCTACGATGCCCTTTCCTGCAGCCTCAGGAACAAAACATTTGGAAGTAAAATAGAAATGGGGGAGGGAGCAGAAGAACTATAATCTTTTTAAATTCTAAATGCCAAAACTGATTCCTGAATGTTCAAGTAAGTGGATAACTAGATGTACACATCCCCTGGTTGCCAAAGAGTCTCAGATTTCATTTTGGTGCAATAATAGGTATTTGCTTCTTTTCCCTACAGCTTCCTTAAAAATTTAAAAGTTTTATGATGAAGATTGCCAGTATTGCTGTCAATACTTACCTCTCGGACCTAATCTCTCTACGCACTCCTGCACGCGCTCTCTGCTCTTCCTCTGTCCCCTCCCTCACTCTCCCTCGTTTCTCCTACTCACCTAACCGCCTTCGACCCGTCTCCCTCACTGCCCCCCATGTCTGGAACTCCCTCCCGACCCACATCCGCCTTGCCCCCTCCCTCCGCTCCTTCAAATCCCTCCTCAAGACCCATTTTTTCCTCGGCGCCTTTCCCAATGCCTGCTAGTCGTTCCCCTTATGCTTACTGTCTGCCCTCCTCTGCAGACTGCTGCAATCAACCTGATTGTAACCAAGCCAAGCACACGCACCTGAGACTTCGCATCCACCTGAATGTTTGTCTGTCTTCTCCTGTCTCTCCCACTGTCCCCTCTCCCTGTCTCCCCCTCCTTGTCTTTTAGATTGTAAGCCACAGGCAGAGATCACGTCGATTTCTATGTTCTGTACAGTGCCAGGCACATGGCTGGCGCTATATAAATGTTTATAATAATAATAATAATAATGGATATGGAATCCTCTTTTTAGCTGCATCAGGAGCTACCAACCACTGCTTCTGCAATGGAAAGATGTCCTGTGAACAATGCCATTTGCCTTGGCCTCTCCACTGAGTTAGCCAACCACGGCTTCCAGTAGCAATACTGAAGTGTTAGTTTTCAATGTTAATTCCTACTGAAGTGAACATCTCCCCTCATTTTGCAACCTGGGAGCGTAACCTCTTACTGTTTGGGGGCTGGAACAACAGGGAACGGATTGCCCATTGTGACCTATTGGGTACTTCTCCCAAGAGAAAGATATTGGCCAATGTCAGAGATAGGATGCTGGGCTTGATGGACCGTTGGTCTGACCCAGTATGGCACTACTTATGTTCTTCTCTCAAAACAGAGATCATGTCATTATCTCAATGAATAGTCAAGACAAGCAACAAATTTTGGTCACAACTGAGCCAAAATGGATTCAAACTACTGTCTTTGTCTTCACTTACAAAGCCCTTCACAACCTCGCTCCCCCCTACCTCTGTGCCCCGATCTCCCTCCGTACTCCACTCCTCTTCCATCCCCTCCCACACCTCCCCTGCTCCCCCAACCACCATCGTCCCTTCTCTCTTGCTGCCCCGCACGCCTGGAACTCTCTCCCTGCCCTTGTCCGCCTTGCCCCCACCTCCATGCCTTCAAGTCCCTCCTCAAAACCCACCTCTTCCGCTCCGCCCCTCCGAACTCCTGCTAATCATCCCGCCCCAGGATTATCCCCCACCTGTTATCTGTAAACTCCCAACTTACTGTAACCAAGCCAAGAAAGCATACCCGAGTTCTCGCATCCTCATGAATGTTGCATCCCTGGTCTCTCCCTCTATTCTCCCTTCGCTGTCTCCAGATTGTAAGCTCTCGGGCAGGGACCGTGTCTATCTTATTTTTTGTAAAACGCCAGGTACATTGCTGGTGCTATATAAATGCTAATAATAATAATAATAATAATAATAATAATATCCAGAGACCCATGATCACTGCCAGTGCAGAACACACAGCGAACGTAGGTCCTCATCTATATCCAATCTTCAGTCCTTCATATTTTTAAAATGGGAGAATTTGTGATATCTCAGAGGATATAGGATATCCCCATAGGATACGTCTTTCCAATAAATAATAAAATTGTATATATTTGATGGTAGCATGAAAGGCAATTAATAATCTATTATTCATCTCCACTAATCAGCCTGAGACTGTGAGAGCTTAAAGCACAAGTTGTCTCCAATGCAGTAACCACTTTTGAATCTTGTAAAACATTTGCTGTCTTGCATGCAGAGCAGTTTACATTTGCAAGGAGCAGTATTAACAAAAAAGGAAGAAAAGTTGCCCAGATCCTGCTGAAAATTGCTGTAATTAGTTTAACAACTGGACCAAAACCGCAGGCCGAGTGCTGCTGGCTGTTACAGTCAAAAGGGGGAATTTAAGATTTTGAAATACAGTTCTTATTTATTAAAGCAACTCAAGGGTCTGGTAAGAACCTTTTCAATTAAATAACCAAGTGATCATCCAATATCTTTCCTCATTTGCAAATAAAATTCCTATTCCTGAAACAGCTTTTGAAGAAATAAAGAAAAAAAAAAGGCAGGCTTTCACATGCAAGAGGAGGGATAACATAGAAATGGAGATGAGTAACTTAAGCTTCACTAAAGCAGTCTTGTCTGTTTAGCCTTTTAGTGCTTCATATGGCATGTACCAGCAGGGCTTCCAAATTAGTTGCAACCATTAGGAGCACTTTTAATGAGAACTTTTTTTCAAATATATCCAGCTACACCACATTCTAGACAGTTCTGTGGTCCGCATGAATAATAAACCCTTTCCCCATCTGATTTCAGCCTTTTTCAATTCCACATATAAGTGCTACACTGAATTTGCTTTACTACCTATGAATTTGATCCCATCACTGCACCCAACAAAATGATAGGCAATCCAAGCCAACCTTGTACAGCATTCCAGTAACCAGAGTCTACGTTTGTGGTGTAGTATTTTATATGCATCTCCTGGCTCTGGGACTGCATTAAGATTATTTCAAATTTATATGCCACCCATTTCCCCAAGACTCAGGGTGGCTTACAGTAAGTTAGACTACAAAACAAACACCAACCTTAATAAACAAAGAATCCTCTGAAAATCTCACCCCAATCCCCCTTACCCAATTCTGTGCCTCTCTCACACAGAAAATCATCCCACTCCCTCTCCTCTCTTACCCAGAGAAGATACATATACAATCTCACTACTCCCCATTTTCACCCATCCCACCCATTCCATCTCTTACCTGGAGGAATCTCCTCCCCCAAGCCCAGCCCTGTATGTCCCCCTATGGGGTCATGGCTAACCTCAGAACCATCTCACCCCACTCACATTAACCCCCCTGTCTTTCATCCAGCTATCCCAACTTCCTTTCCCAGTGGCACAAAACCTTACAAAAGTCCTTTTTACATTGGTGTTCATGTGTGGATGCCACCCGTGTAAATCCCGTGGTGGCTGGGTGGGCTCTTATGCACACCCACCCACCTCTACCCATCCCCCATGGATGGAGCAACTTTTATACAAAACCATTGGATTACAAATTCTTTCTGTACCTCTGATGAAGGATTGATACCCAAAATGTGTTGGGATGTATGGGTTTTTAATTACATTTTATTGTCATATTGTCTGGATTACTCTGAATGTCTTTGCATTCCACATTTTGTATGTATGTTTGACATTTTCAGTAAAAATCTTTGATGTCATAGTAGCTTTTTCTTGTGTATGGTTTGCTTTGGGTGCTACTATATTTTTTCCCTTTGTTTTTGTACTAAATAATTTTTTTAAGGTCATAATGGAAACAGACACAAACGAATTTAATATGATGGGCTGATTCAATGAGCATCCTAGCTGATAGGACACTTGGATGAATGCTAGAGATGAAGGGGGGGAGGGGAGATACTGCTGGTAGAGACAATGTTTTACAACATTAGTGCCATGCTACAGAGTTTCACCCTCCATTTCATCTATCTGAGACTAGAATAGCTCCATTGAGAACAGAAAGGCAGTCTCAAATGCAAGAGATGGAGACAAAGTAGTTTAGAGATGATATCTTTTGGCCTCAAAGTTCACATATGATCACCAACAGAAGTTGGGCCAATAAAAAGATATCTGAGCAAAGCACTTTCTCTGCATTAGAGCTTAAACAAATATTAATGAAAACAAAAAAAGCCTGTCAAATTTGTGCTATTGAACTTGAAACCAAATAACCACTATTCATTTCCATTTCGTCAGATACCCATTTTGGATATTCAGTTACTTCAGTTTTGGCAGTATAGCACTATTCCATCTGAAAATACAAAATTTACTATTAATTTCAGCTCCTCTCCCATCTATTTGAGATAAATACGTAGGCGATGAGCTGTTTACTGTGAAAGTACTGTTCAAGTTCCACATCTTGGTCTCTTGTATGGTTCTTACTAAGAACCTTCCAGATGATTACTGCATTTGACATTATACAATGGTGGTGTAACTGAACTCCTGCAAATCTGACAGATTCAGCTGCGCTAATGCAGGTTCAGGGTTCTGTACTTCCCCAATAGTGACAACAAGCTGCTCTAGGAGTTTAAAATAATGTCAGAAAAATGAAGAATCCCAGTTCAGGATTTGTCTGCTAAATAAAAAGTGTATTTTTGAATGTAAAGACATTTGTAATTTTTAAGTCTAAATATATAGTCTCTTGCATAGCTGTTTTAACATATATTTGGATTTAAAATAAGAGGTTACATAGGCAATTTAGATAACAACCACCCCCCTTAGAAGGAAGAAATGAAAATCCAGGGGAAGAAGAAAGCACACATTAGGGCATAGAGACAGCGAGTCCATGCAGAAGTACTAAACAATGGTATGACAACACTGTCAGGTTCTCAACATCATGAACATCAGCAGCTTAGTTTCTACAATATAACAAAGAGGTTATTAAATTTTCTTCCCTATAATTGTCCAAAGCAACGATTACATTATCCTTCATAGCGTTGTGGTTTGTTGAGCCTTTCATGAAAAATTCTTCAGAGCTGTTAGCATTCATAATTTCAGTCCTCTATGTATGAAACTGAATACAGCGCTGCATTACAGGACAAGTGATATAGAATCACAGGACTCGAAAGAACCTGCAAGGTCATCCAGCAACGTCTTACAATGGAGGCATGATTTTCTGAAACCACTCATCCTGATAGATGTTTATTCAGCCTCATCTTAGTAACCTCTAAGGAAGGAGATGCCACAACTTTCCTAGCCAACCTATTCCATTGCCAACTTTTTTTACAGTTAGGAAAGTTTGTCTAAAATGTTGTCTAATCCCAACTTCCTGCAATTTAAACCCATTGCTTCTTGTTCAACACTCTGACCATAGAGAACAGTTGATCATCATCTTTATAGCAGCTTTTTAAATATTTAAAACTTATGTCCCTACCACCAATCTTATTTTCTCCAGGCTAAAGAGGCCTGCTTCCTGCCCTAACCACCCTGCAGCACAGGAAGTCACAACAGTCACAACTATTTGTAATTAATGCAAATAAGGCACACATTTGTAACAATACAGTTAACTAACCACTGAAACAGCAGATTTGTCTATACTTGTAATCTTAAATCAGGAACGGGTATCTTTCTAAAAGACAGATTCTAGCACTAGCAACTTACTGGGCTTGATGCAAGAATTATCTTGCATGACAACTGTTACACAAGATATGAATAAATTATCTTGAGAGTCTCTTCCAACATTAAGCAATGGGATATCTAACAGTTATGATTGAATGATTAAGTAAAGCAACTTGTCTACATGTTAGTGTTCAGTTGGTTCTACATGCAAACTCACCTGCCTCTGGATCTGGAGGAATTCTCCACATGTACAAGTTGAAGTCATCAGAGCCTGAAAGGATGTACTGTTAGAAAGAAAGAAAACAAAATTAAAGGTGACTTACAATGAGATACCGCACAAGCAGACCTCTGAGAGAGAAAAACAGATTGGGAAGATTCCAGTTTTTTTATCTGAGTTTCAGAACTTAAGTTCTTTTCTTGGCCCCCCTTGTTTTGTCAGAGGCTGCCACTCAAGCCAGAGCCATCAGAACTGACTATATCAGGACCAGAGGCCATTTATGTATCAAGTGTCTGCTGTCCATTATGCATGCGTCTCTTCTAGGTAGGTTAGCTTTCAAAGTATGATTTCAAACCAAAATCCCGCAGAACCAAACATTGTTAGTTTTGGGTTCCTCACTAGTTTACCCGCGAAACTGTTTAACTTTTACTTTCTTGGATCTCAAGAGAAATACTTTTAGCATTTGAAAACCTATTTAAGAGGACCACCTGCACCTTCCTGTAAAATTCCCAGGGATGGCCAAACACTCCTGCCAAGCAGCAGCTTGCCTTCCACAGGAAAGGCTACCATATCCCATTTTTTTCTTCTTAAAGTTTCAAGAAATTCATAACCATCAAATAATAATATTTTTTGACTTATGATTTTCCCACGAAGAAAGACCCTCATTTCAGCTATATGTACAATGAACTAGCACTTTGTGGGTATACAAGTGTCCCAAATTCCATTTTATAACTTTACAAGGTCCCAACTAACTCAAGTGCCAAGATATACTATAATTTGGACAAGTTGACATTTGGAAAGAACAGCTGCTGCCAAAGGACACTTAACTACCTCTTTACCACCTTTTGCAATACCCAGCTCTGCCAACCTGCTGTCTAAATAATTTATCTTAAATTCTGATTATGGATGACAGAGCATGTAAACTAGGCACAAAGGATCTCAACTATACAGGTGTAAGATTAAAAGGAACTCAGGTGAAGCCAATGGATTGTTCTGCATTTGTATCAGTGTAAATTTGATCTATACCATAAATTAAACCTTTTAATAATGCTGGTAGAAAGAAAAAAAGAAATGAAGATTGGCCTTTTCTTGACCTCAAAAGGAGATAAGCGCTGCTTGTCTGGCTCGAGTTTAACTGGTTTCTGGTTCTCATTCCCTTGTGGTACATACTCGTCAGGCAGAGTAATAGCAGACTGAAAAGACATGTCTCCTCTGATGTTGAGAGGATTGAGAAACAAAAATAAAAAGTCATCCTAATATGGAAAAAGAAAACAAAACCTTGTAGCTACAGTTATTAATCTGGTGGCTACTTTTCTTTACAGGTTGTGCACACGCAACATCAGAGTTTTGGAATCCCTTCCCTGTTCTCCTGCCATCAAAACGTAACCATTCTTCCCTGCTTACAAATTCAGTTTTTAAATTCCCTCATATCCATGCAGCACACAATTCTGCTCATTTACAAATGTAGAATCGGCAAAGATCCAGGACCAGTTGCTTTCCAAAACCTGTGCACACTAGTTCTGTACTGCTAAGAGAATCTGCTTTCCTTGCCAAGCATTCCAAAGTGCAATTCCTGAAAGCAGACATGTTCAGGCACTTTGGCGGCTTACCACCGCCAAAATGACCTGCTAGTGCCAGGCACTCAAGCGGCTCCCTTTCATATGACAGCCTGTAAAGTGTTAGCACACAGGAGGTTAAGTCACTGTGCCAGACCTACACAAATTAGTGCTCACATGGGCAGTCTCCCAACAACCAGAAATAAAGCAGCTGTGCAGAAGGTATGTTGCAACAAAAAGATTTACTTTTCTTAAGTTATACAAAAAACTTCTATTAGTTTGTTATCACACTGTATCCAGAACAGAAACTGTTCAGTACAGACATCAGATAGCCCTTGCTTGTAAAACAGCAACAGGCACACACAAAGAATGGGGAGAGAGGCAGAAGAGAGAACCCCCAAACAAAGTCTTGAGTTTAGCAATACTGGAATTACCCAATTAACCTGAAATCAGGATTCATGGGATCAGAATCCAGCATCTCCTGCCAGATGCTATAAAAGTCACCATGCCACTGCCACCTGCTCAACACCCGGCATTTTGTTTTCTACCTCCATATGTTGACAGGATCATCCTGTAGTGGATTTGAAGCTTCCACTTTAGATTACAGAGCATGCTCTTTGCACTGTGTAATGGAGTCAGGTAGTAGAATTTTATGAGGCAGAGTTGAAGTCCAGCTTGCTACCAGTGGCTTGAAGTAAAGGAAAGGCAACCAGAAGCGTAAGCTGGGCTGCTTAAAGGAAAGTGTTGCAGCCAAGGCTCAGAGACCTTGGAGAGACGTTGCTGAAGGCAGTATTGTGGAAAACAAGGCATGGAGAGTGGAGCTAGTCACCCAAAAGGTGCACAGTGGAAAACCTCATACTTGAAAACAACAGATCAGATTCATGTCAATGAACATGCTCAACTACGAGCCATAGTTACACATGCCTATGTGGAGGTGGAGGATGGGAATCAATGCTATTTTACACGAATGAAACAAATCAGTACTTCTGGAAAATTCTGGAGATAATGTTGTGGAATTTGGTCCCACTGTGGTACTGTGGTTGGTTGGTTGGTTGGTTTAAATTTGTATCTTGCACATCCTCCTAAGGCTCAGGGCTGATAAGAATAAAAGTACATTAAAAACAAAACAATTACCTACAAGTCCCAACCCTTATCTTTGCTCACCAACGTTTGCCTCTGGAAAACGCTCAGGCTTTAACAAACCCCCAAGAGAAGGGAGTTCCACAATCTTGGGGCAGTCACCAAGAAAGATTCTCGGCACATCCTTGCTGTATGGACCTAATGGGTAAATGGCACCTGAAACAGGGTGCTCCCAGCTGACCGCATGGATCATGAGGAACATAGGAAAGAAGGTGATTTTTCAGCTATGTGGGTCACAGGTCAATTTAGGGCTTTAAAAGGTCAAAACATTTGACCCTCTCCAATCCGGCTTCCGCCCCCTCCACTCTACTGAAACTGCCCTGGCCAAGATCACCAATGATCTACTTGTTGCTAAATCTGAGCACCACTACTCCATTCTTGTCCTCCTTGACCTCTCTGATGCCTTTGACACTGTCGACCACTCGCTCCTCTTTGACTCGCTTCACTCTTTGGGCTTCCGCGGCTCTGTCCTTCACTGGCTCTCCTCCTACCTCTTTGACTGCTCCTTTAATGTCTCCCTCCCTGAATCAACCTCCCCCTCCCTTCCTCTTTCGGTTGGGGTCCCCCAAGGTTCTGTCCTTGGCCCTCTCCTCTTCTCTATCTACACCCTGTCCCTTGGCAAAATTATTGCCTCCCACGGATTCCAATACCATCTCTACGCTGACGACACCCAACTCTCTCTCTCTACCCCCTCTCTCTCTTCATCTATCCATTCACGCCTCGTTGACTGCCTCTCTGATATCTCCGCCTGGATGTCCCGACGTCAACTCAAGCTCAACATGGCCAAGACCGAACTCCTCATTTTTCCTCCCTCCCCTTCCTCTCCCTCTAACCTGACCATCTGCATCGATGGGGTCACCATCCGTCCTGTTCTCCAAGCCCGCAGCCTGGGCATCATCTTTGACATGCACCTCTCTTTTAAACCTTACATTGACTCTGTGGCCAAATCATGCCGATTTGCTCTCCACAACATTGCCCGCATCCGCCCCTTTCTATCTATCTCCTCGGCCAAAATCCTTGTTCATGCCATGGTTATCTCCCACCTCGACTACTGCAACCTCCTCCTTGCTGGCCTCCCTCGCTCTCACCTGTCCCCCCTTATCGCAATCCAAAACTCTGCCACCAAGGTCACTCACTGTCCGTCGCTTCGACCATGTGCAGCCTCTCCTCCTCTCCCTTCACTGGCTCCCCCTTCCTGAACGTATCCTGTTTAAACTCCTGGTTTTCACGTTCAAATGGCTCCACGACCAAGCTCCCCCTTACCTCTCGGACCTAATCTCCCTACGCACTCCTGCACGTGCTCGCCGCTCTTCCGTTGTCCCCTCACTCACTCTCCCTTGTTTCTCCTGCTCGCCTAACCGCCTTCGACCCTTCTCCCTCGCTGCCCCCCATGCCTGGAACCCCCTCCCTGCCCACATCCGCCTTGCCTCCTCCCTCTGCTCCTTCAAATCCCTCAAGACCCACCTTTTCCTTGCTGCCTTTCCCAATGCCTGCTAGTCTTTCCCCTTCCTCTTACTGTCTGCCTTCCTCTGCTGACTGCTGCTACCGACCTCTTTGTAACCAAGCTAAGCATACGCATCTGAGATTTTGCATTCGCTTGAATGTTTGTTTGTATTCTCCCATGTCTCTCCCACTGTCCCCTCTCCCTGTCTCCCCACCTTTTGTCTTTTAGATTGTAAGCCACAGGCAGGGACCGCATCTAGTTCTGTACAGCACCAGGTCATATGACTGGCGCTATATAAATGTCTAATAATAATAATAAAATCAGCACCTTGAATTGTGCCTGGAAAACTACTGGAAGTCAGTACAGACTACAAAGCACAGGTGTAATGTGCTCATGGTAACCCCACCCCACAAGGGTAGCCCAGTCAGGCCCGGACTTAGGGGCAGGCCCCCCAGGCTCAGGACTTAGGCAGCATTTTTATGGGGGGAGGCAATCCTGACCCTGGCACCACTGCACTCAGTTTTTTCCCCATTTTCTTCCTGCACTGCTGGAGGCTGCTGCCCGCAGCTGAAGCCTGCTGCCTGGGTCCCCATCCCTCACCTGCCTCTGCCATCTGCCTGCTAGTAGCTCTGCAGCAGGGACACCGATTGGACTGGGAGATAAAGCTGTTTGTTTACAAACTTCTCCCCATGTGAGTGATCAGAAGGTTGTTGCCTTGTAAAGAAGGTTCTTCAAGATGGCGCCTAACATTCTCACAACTGGGTTGTGCGTGGCATGCTCACCATATTAAAATAATAGACCACGTGATGGTCTTGAGCTCCTCTAGTATAAAAAGCACTCTCCTCCTCAGAATGAAAGTTCCTTCCAACCCTTTATCGGAATACAAGAAAAAAAATTCCATGCAGGGCTGAAAGGGTGGCTGGTGTTGCGAGAATGTTAGAAGTCATCTCGAAGAACCTTGTTTATAAGTTAGTAACCGTCTGTTCTTCAAGTGGCGCCTCACAGGCCTTTTTACACGGCTTCCCCTGGTGGGGGGTCCGTGGGCATGCTGGTGTGTGGGCAGGGCATGCACACGGCCGCACACATCCCCAATCACCCCCCACTCATCCGCACCCATGGAGCAACCGCCATTTTCCCTAGTTGCTCCATGCGTGGGGATGAGTGGGGGGGTGGGTGAGTAGGGATGTGTGCTAGGTGGGTGCGCACACGCATCCCTATTCACCGAGGGCACGCGGGCCACGTTATTCACACTGGGTTCCCCCACCCGTGAACACGCAGCATGGGCTCAGGGCTTGGCTTGGGGGCAGCAGACTGAGAAGGGCCTAGGGACACAAAATTCCTAAGTCCGGCCCTGAGTCCGGTTGCTGCATTTTGCAACTTCTGAAAAGTTATCAAGGGCAGCTCATGCAGTAGTCTAGCCTCAAGGTTGTAAAGGCATGAATGATGGTGGCCAGGTCCAAACCAGGTGGCGTTCTAAGTGCAGCAAGGGATTCAGGAGCACTCCAAGGCTGCAAATTGGAGTAGCTTGTGGATACTAACCCAATCAATAACCAGAGAGTTTAAGATACGTGTTGGTTTCTCTTGCTCTCCCATTAGATCAATTTAAATTCTGCACTAAACTTGATCAAAGGATTCTGAGGGAATGTGCAAAATTAACTCTTAATTTGAGCAATCTTTTGCAGTTATCTTCAGAGCAACACTGCCCATGATCACAGACATAGCAGTAATGGAATAAAGTGGATGCGAAGGGATTAGTTAGAAAATAGCGTCCTGCAAAAGCAGTGAGAGTTTGGGATCAGGCCAGAAACCAAAAGGAAAAACTCATATTTCTTGGAGAAGAGGCAGTCACTCTTATTAAAAACAACTGCTTCATAACATGCATGTTTGCTGCTTTGATCAGCATCTTCAATTATTCATGTCCAGAGTTTCTTTAGACATTGCTGTGCAGAAAATCCAAACACAAGGTTACACACACCAAAAATTGCTGAGACACAGCTTATAACTACTTTAGGGAGGGGGGAAAAAACCAGAGGAAGAATCAGCTTCTGTCTATGACTAGTGTTAGCAACAATGAGAGGGAAAGGCTTCCAGATGACATACTGCTGATTCAGAAGTTTGCCTTAGAAGGAAGAAAACTTTCAGGCGTGGTTAGTATTTGCTGTTGACGAACGCATAGATTCAGTCCCAGAACCTTAAAGTATGCATAAAATGTTTACAATGAACAATTCCTAGGATTCTGGCAGGGCTACATTTGGACTTGCATGCCATCATGCTTTTTGCGCATCAGCTCTTCCCCCTTTGCCCCCCGCCTTTATATTTTTCCTAAGGGAAGCTACCACAGACACTGGACACAGTCTGTGGTTTGAGTCATTACTACTGCAGTCTCAACGGTAGCGTTAGCACATTCTGGAATCCCACTGCCTTCAGGAATTAATTTCTTTTAACTGCTGTCTGTTGGAAAGCTTTCAGCAATTTATATTTCCTTGGATGCCGACGAATATGGTTTTAAACCCCTCCCCCCCATCAAGTCTCTTTTAAGACAGCCACGTTTTACTGTGTCCTTCTGAGTAGAAACTATTTGATTGATTCCAGATCATTCTTCAAAATTATCTTTCAGAAAAGGCATTGCTAGTCTGGCAGTATGCCACTGTGGCCTGACATCAGGGGCAGAAAACCATTTCCATCCCAGGGGCCACTTTGAAAATTAATGCAACCTCTGAAGGCTGTAAACAAGTTGGGGATGGGATGCTTAAGGAGCGTACTCAAGAAAAGAAGGGCCCAGTTCATGGATTTGTGCCATGGATCTGTCCCCTAACCTTGTGTGCATGCCCTCAGTTTTTCAGTGGCTGGAGATAGGAACTGGAACTAGTGGCCAGATCCAGGACTTGGAAAAGGGCTACCTAAAAGTTTGCCACTGGCTGCATGTAGTCCCCAGGCCCGAGGTTCCCCACCCCTGCCCAACACAATATTCCCATATCAAGTCCTGGAAAAATTATGAAGATCTACATGCACTTTCAGGAGATTGGGCATACTCCAGGGACACAGGGATTCTCAACCTGATGCTCAGGGCAGTGAGCGAAAGTGCTCCACATGCCAGCTGTCAGTAGTGCTCGGGAGCACTTTGAAACAGTTCCCCATTAAATTGAATTGCAGAGGGGCGACTAAATGTATGCATATTTATGCAAATTATGCAGTGCTCCCTCCCAAGTAGTCACATCACTCCAGTGCTCGTGACTGGAAAAAGGTTGAGAACCATAGGTTTAGAGCATAACAGGCACCAGAATTCCAGTAAAGGGGAGCATAGTCAAACATGTACCTTGGACTTTAGGAAAGCTGATTTTAATAAACTCAGGGAAATGCTAGGCAGGATGCCATGGCTAGATAAACTAAAGGAAAAAGGGAGTCCAAGATGGGTGGGAGTTTCTGAAAAATGAGATACTGAAGGCACAAACACAAATTACAATGAGAAAGAAAAATGGGAGACATCTAAAGAAACCAGTGTAGCTGCACAAAGAGCTTTTGGATGAACAGAGAATTAAAAAGTACACATGTAAGAAATCAAAGATGGGACAAGTCATGAAGGACATATACAGACAAACAGTCCCAAATTGTAGGGGCAGTGTCAGAAAGACAAACACACAGAATGAGCGGAGGCTAGCGAGGGATGCTAAGAACAAAAAAAAAAGGGGGGGAGGGTGGTGTCAGGTATGTTAGAAAAGGAACAAAAATGAAGTGGTAGGTCTGCTACTTGGTGAAGATGATTAATAGGTGACAAAGAGAAGGCCGAACTACTCAACTCCTATTTTGCCTCCGTCTTCTCTCAAAAGGGAAACTATGTCCAACCTGGCAAAAGTAGCATGAATAATGAGGGGAAAGGATTGTAGCTCAGGATAAAGAGTTGGTCAGAGAATACCTAGCTACTGTAAATGAGTTCAAGTCTTCGGGGCCGGATGAATCACATCCAAGGATACTGAAGTACTGTCAGAACCTCTATCATCTTGGAGAACGGGTGAGGTGCTGGAAGACGGGCAAATGTTGTCCCTCTCTTCAAAAAGGGAAAAATGGAAGATCTGGGAAACTATAGCCTGACCTAGATATCTGGAAAGATACTAGAACAGATTATAAAGCAGTCATTCTGTAAGCATCTGGAAAACAATGCAGTGATTACTAGAAGCCAGCATGGGTTGTCAAGAATAAGTCATGCCAGACTAATCTTCTGTCCTTTTTTGCTCAAGTTACTAGATTAGTGGATCATGGGAATGCTGTGGATGAAAAATATCTTGATTTCAGCAAAGCATCTGACAAAGTCCCCCATGATATCCTTGTTGACAAGCTGGTAAAATGTCGGCTAGATGTTAATACCATTAGGTATCTGGAGGAAGGTGTCGAGCAGGGTGCCGTAGGGTTCTTGCCCTGGGGCTGGTACTATTATTCAACTTCTTTATTAATTACTTGGGTGTGGGAATAGAGGGAATAGTTATACAATTTGCAGATGACTCAAAACTGGGAGAGATATCCAACACCTTAGATCATGGAAATAAAATTCAAAACGACCTTGTTAAGTTAGAAAATTGGGCTGAAACTAACAAAATGAAGTTAAACAGAGATAAATGTAAAATTCTGCATTTAGGTTAAAAAAATATATAAATCAAATGTACAAATACAGGATGGGGGCTACCTGGCTTGACAGAAATACATGTGAAAAAGGTCTGGGGATTGTCGTTGATGACAAACAAAACAAGTCAGCAGTGTGATGCAGCCACAAAAAAAAAAAACCAAATGCAATTTTAGGCTGCATTAGCAAAAGCATAAGTTTTCAAGTCATGAGAAGTAATTGTTCCACTTTATTCTGAGCTGATCAGACCTCATCTGGAGTACTGTGCCCAGTTCTGGACACTGCACTTTAAGAAGGACATTGACAAATTGGAACAGGTTCAGAGGAGGGCAACAAAGATGGCCAGGGGTCTAGAAACCAAGTCCTGTGAGGAAAGGTTGAAGGAGCTGGGTATGTTTAGCCTAGAGAAGAGAAGACTAAGTGGAGACATAATAGTGGTCTTCTACTACCTGAAGGGATGTCACAGAGAGGATGGCAAAGACTTGTTCTCTCTTGCCCCTGAAGGCAAGACTAGAAATAATGGGCTCAAATTACAAGAAAGCAGATTTCAGTTAAACATTGGGAAGAACTTCCTAACAGTAAGTAAGAGCTGTTCAACAGTGGAATAAATTGCTTAGGGAAGTGGTGGGCTTTCCTTCGCTGTTTTCAAACAGAGGCTAGAAAGCCATCTGTCGGGGATGCTGTAGCTGCGGATTTTCTGCATTGAGCAGGGGATTGGACTAGATGACATCTGAGGTCACTTCCAACTCTATGATTTAACCAATCATTGTTTGTACTGATGGAACCAATCTTGCAAGACCAATCACTCTTTATATCTTGAGGAGTTGGATCCACTGTAGGAAGCCATCTTGCTGGCTATGAATAAGAAATACCCGATTAGTTGGGATTTCACCAATATTTTCAGAAAGCTGGTTCCCTAACTCTCAGGAGCAGTGTAAAAACTACATTGTGGGGAAGAAATTGGAAGTGTATTCAACATCAAAGTCATCCTACTGGTACTTCTTACTGCTCCTTAAAAGGATAATATATGCATTGTAGTGATGTAGTGCAATACAAGTTGTCCAAGTCTGACTTTCCAAAAAGGCAGACAATATTCTGGAGTTCTCATAATCGAAGGAAAGGCGTAATCCTACACACCTCTTTCTCCCAGGAACATGTGTGCACAAGAGACAAAATTTTGCCCAAAGAATGTTATACTTTGTAGAATTTTATTGCTATCTGACTATCAATGGTAATTGACAGGGGAGAGGGACAAAAAGGATTGGGAGGGAAGATCAGGAGTTCAGTTTTTGCCATGTTCAGTTTGAGTTGGTGTTGAGACATCCAGGCAGAGATATTGGAGACAGTTGGTGAGACGAGCTTGAAGGGGAGGAGGGGAGGGAAGGAGTGGAGAGAGAGAGTTGAGTGTCGTCAGTATTGGAAACCGTGGGAGGCAATGAGTTTGCCTAGGGACTGGGTGTAGATAGAGAAGATGAGAGGGCCAAGGACGGAGCCTTGGGGAACTCCGATCGAGAGGGGTAGGGAGTAGGAGGGGGAGGAGTTAGGAAGAGATATATTGAAGGAGTGGTCAGAAAGGTAGGAGGAGAACCAGTCGAGGACAGAGTCCCAGAATCCAAGGGAGTTGAGCGATTCAAGCAGGAGCGAATGGTCAACAGTGTCGAAGGCAGCAGAGCGATCAAGGAGGACAATAGAGTAAAGGCAATTGGATTTAGCCACAAGAAGATCGTTGGTGATCTTAGCCAGAGCAGTTTCAGTGGAGTGAAGGGTGCGGAAGCCAGACTGGAGGGGGTCAAGGGAGGAGTTGGCGGAGAGGAGGTCGAGGCAATGGGAATAGACAACCCGTTCAAGGAGCTTGGAAGCAAGAGGGAGGAGTGAGACAGGATGGTAATTAGAGGGTTCAGAGGGATCCAGGGTGGACTTTTTGAGGATGGGGGACACAGTGGTGTGTTTAAAGGCAGAGGGGACAGAGCTGGTAGAGAGGGAGAGGTTGATGATGTGCAGGAAGAGAGAGGCGACGGTGGAGGCAATGGAGGTCAGGAGGCAGGAAGGAATGGTGTCCAGTGGGCAAGTGGAGGGGTTGGAGGAGAAGAGCAGGGAGGAGACTTCCTCAAGGGGGACAGGAGGGGGTGGGGAGAGTAGTAGGGGGAGAGGACTTGGAAGCGATATCCAGGTGGATCTTGTCAGTGGAATTCTCTTACCCCAGAGGTCCATCAGAGCCCATACATATTCTGGAGGCAGAGCAAAACCTTTCTTTTCGGTAAAGCACTTGGTGGATGGGAATAAGGGTTGGGTTTTTTTTAAGAGGTTTTAATGTAATGTATTTTGTGTTTATAATGCTGTAAGCCACACTGAGCCTTAGGGAAAGGGCAGGATAGAAATTTTAGTAAATAAACTGGCCAAGCATTCTTCCCCAAGCAAACCCCTCAGCTGGCTTGTAGTTTCCTGGACTGTGAATCTGTTACAGGTTTTGATTGGAATTCCAATTAAGTGATTTGCACTCAACATGCACAGAACAGCCCAATTTTTTTTAATTTTATTGTTCTGATCAAAAATCCGATTGGTTGATTGTTCATTCCGATTGGAATTACTGAAATGTCCAGTTCCATCAGAGATGGAAACTGGGTGAAAGTTTTGATTCAGACCTGCTCTAAGCTTACAAATGTGTGCTTTTCCAGTTAGGGCAACTGCTTTCTAAGCTTCCTTCATCTGCTTTACAAATCTGTTCCCCCTTGACAGCTAGCCAGTACTGGAGGGCCTCACTTTAGGCTTGACACTTAAAGCACAAGGAGAGGTTTACTAAGTACTGTTTCCCAGAACAGATTATTCACCCCTTTGTGTCATGACATGCTAGGGGTTTGCTCATTTAATATAAATACCATTATGCCTTCAAACATTTGTTAAAATTAAAAACTAAAACTTATGCATAGAAAAGTCATTCATTTATAAGTGAGAAATTAATTAATTTATGGAGTCTCTAAACCACACTTAGATACTATGTTGACTAGCGCATTAGAAGAAATAAAAAGAGAATGACCATGTCGGAATATAGGTTTGGGACAGTGGGTGCGGGAAGACAAGTTAAACAGTACTGGAGTATTTATTGATTTCAGAATACTTGACTTACTGATAACGTTCTTGGACTGGCCTAAAATTTCCTCTTGTACAGAGAAGCAGATTAAGTTGCTTATGATGGCTGGATGATGAGAAAGTAGCAGTTGTAGGGGATGAGGTTTCAGTTTAGTTTCCCTAGATTGCTTGTGCTGGTGTGGCGTGCCTGTGCTTCGTCTTGAACCTTTAACATCTTTCCCTCTTCAAAGGCGAATTTTAAAGTGAAAACTGATAAAATGAGTTCCCTGTTGATTACAGCATAATTGCCACCCCTTCTTTATTAGCCATTTGTTTCATCTTTCTATGAAGACCTTTAATAATACCTACTTCTGCATTATTAATTAGAAGTTGTACAGAGTAGTATAACCTGTCTTTAAGCTATTAACCTTCAGCAATATTTTTTGTTTACATGTTCTAAAAGTCTTAGTGCCATTAACTGTTGCAACAAGAAGGTTTTATTCATGTAAGTACTGTTTTTCTAATTCTAATGCTAAGGTGGGCAACATCAAGAAATAAAATCTTCAAACTAAATTTTCTCATTAGCTCCCTCAAAAATAAAAACACATGCTCTTACAGTATACCTTAAAAATGTTTGAAAAGCAAATTTCTTTAAGATCAGTAACATGGTCATGATGCCTGGTAAGGACAATACACAAGCTGTACTGCAACTAGGCTTGCTACCTTTCCCGAGGATTTGAGATAATGGAGGAGCCACTGTATGGAGGTCCCACCTCTTTCAGAGCCTTGTCAGTCAGACGCTCCGAAGGGGGCAGGAGAGCCTTATTGCCCCACCACTTTCGGATGTGTGGCCCCAATCCCCACTATCCCTCATTCATTCATTAATTCATTCACATTTTCATGCGGCCCTTTCCTTATGGCTCAGGGCAGGTTACAACACATAAAAATAGGTTTAAAAATACATGGATAAAACCAAGTAAAATCCATAACCCCCTCATATATTAAAAATACACAAATAAAACCAGGCAAAAATCAAGTAAAGCCTCCTAACCCATAACTCGCCAAACCCTTCCCTTTACCTGCCATATACCTGGCCAAACAGAAAGGTCTTGCATTGCCTTCCAGAAGATGAGCAGGCTCAGAGTTCCATAATTGTGGGGCAACCACAAAGAATGGATGGACTGTGGCTCAGGTAGTATAGTGCATGCTTTGCATGTATAAGGTCCCAAGTTCAATCCCTGGCATCTCCGATTGAGGATCTCTAGTAGCACACCTGGGTAAGGCCTCTGCTGGGGATACAGGAAGGTCTCAGGCTGCCTGGGTGAGATCTCTACTGGAGACCCTGGAGAGGGTCTCCTCTCCAGCCAGTCCTGCTGCCATGCCGGGTTGTGAAAATACTGGGCTAAGATGGACCATTGGTCTGACTCAGTTAAGCAGCTCCTTATAGCTAATCTTCTAATGCTTCTCTGCAAGCTTTGTCAAGGAAACTTGACAGGGCAAATGGTACTTGCAAGAGGGCACTCCTGGCTGACCCGAGGCCACTGTAGGACATAAGGGACAACGAGGTGGTCCCTTGAAGCCCCCATTTCTCCAGACATCCGGGTGCATGGAGACTGAGTCAAACCTGAAGGAGTGGGAACCCTAACTGCAAATTCATGTCAACTTATGCAGCAACCAAGAGAGAAATCTTTTCAACATGGGCTTTAAAAAAAAAAAAAAAAAAAAAGGTGAGGGAAAGTTACTCTACACACCAGCCACCATGGATTGTGTTTAACTGAATTTATTTTCAAGTCTGACTTTGAAAAGCCATTTAACATGGCTCAAATCGTAGTGCAGATAGTACTTCAATTTTGCCTTAATCTTCTAGATGAGAGCAAAGAACAGGGGCAAATGTATACAGAAGTGTTTACACAGCATGCCGTGTTCTTCCAATACAAATGAAGGAGAAAGAAACATTAATAAAAATGCTGTTAACCAAGTGTTGATCAATTTGGAGAGAGCTCTTAAGGCCTTTTCTGCAGTAACTAGTTGTTCTCTGTGTAAGAGTTTTTATCTGATGAACTGTACTGACTAGAGAACAGGAACAGATGGCGCTGTAGCCGAGACTAAAGAACCACAAGAAGGCTGTGTCACTTAAAATTCAAGTCAAACCAAACTCCCATTCCTAACCGTAACTACCAGTCCAAAAATACTATTCTAAAAAGGAGTCCATAAGAAGTAATTTTAAAGGCTTCTCATATTTTACTAAGTGACAAGCAAAAATAAATAAATAAATAATTTACATTTACTATCCCGCCCCTCTCACCTCTGGTGACCCAGAGTGGCATACAACACAATACAATACAAAATATCAAAACAATACAGGTCTGCGGTAAAAAAACACCCACCCTAACCTGTATTTTAGGGATACAGACTTGCTGCACAGTAGAAACAACAGATATAACAGCAATTTTTTTTTATTATGATGAGTAGTAACTGAAAGACTAATAACGCAGGTTTCTGTGGCAAGGAAAATATTTCCATTATGTTCCCCCAAAAAGCAAAAACGAAGCATTTCCTATGTGTGCATGTCTGAGTACACTTACAGAGAGAGATGAATGATGCAGGCATACATACACTGTTACAAGGGTCTCAACGGCTTTTCCTGCTTGCTTGAACCTAGTCAAGTAATTCTACACTGAGCCTTTACTTGTACTGAATAAGAAATTCTGTTGAAAAGGGTAATTAAAAAATCCAAGTTTTCTGACTACCTGAAAAGGCCATGTGTTACTGTCTTAACAGTTTGTCCACACCTTCAGTTTAAAACGTTTTAGTTACAGTCTAGCTGTACTGTCTGCTTATCCTTACTGCCAGCAGCAGGTAAATGTTTCCAGTACAGCCACCCATTTGTGTTTGAGAAACATTTTGACCCTTCTAATGTGCATAAAGGGAGTCCCAGTTCTGAAAAGTATCTTTGCACAGCCTCATAAATAACATCAGGGTTCCTCTTCTGCATACAGACTTAAAAATAATCAGGCAGGTCAGTGGAGGTTTTTCACTTTTTGAATGGGGGGACTGAAGTTCTAAATTTTGACAGTTTTTAAGAATGTCAGTAGCACATCTGCAAAACCAAGTCTATTTGGGTCTGTCATTGCCATTCTTAATTTAACACCTCTACTTTTTTGTGCCAGTCTTCATTAGGAAACAAAATCAGTCACAGAAAATGAAAAGGGAAAAGAGCGAGACAGCACTCCTGTCCTATTTATCTATCCCAATTATTTTATGACACTAGAGATCTGGCTTATATTCAAGTTAATACAATCAGGAGCCAGCAGATTCTCAGTGAGTACTTAAAAGAATGGACTATAGAGGTTATCAATTAGACAGACGTTTTGGCTACTGATCCCCCTTCTTACCTCCCCACCTTCTTTTGTTTTAAACTGAAGCTAAATTTCCATTTTATATAAACTGGGGGGGGGGGATGGGGGGAAAGAAAGGAAGATGAAAAAAAACCCCAACGACTTGTACATTAAGTCTTATCCATTTTAAGACCTACTGCTGCAAGATAAATTAGTTGCTCTGGTACATGATCAAGCACTCACAGTGCACAGGAAAAGTGCAATGCTTTCTTCAGGGAGGAAGGCTCAACTTTTTTTTGGGAGTAGTTTAAAAAAAAAAAAAAAAGGAAAAGAAAGAGAGCCATGAATGAGTACCATTTCCTAAAAATAGTATTCTTTTATTCAGAGAACATGACGAGGACAAGGAAGGTTCTTTTTCCATAGTGACACATACCAGTATTTATGGTACTTGGGCACCATGAAGCTATTCCTGTAGCTAGACCTTATTGATGTTTTAGATAGTGGATGGACAAAAACCATGACATCCGTAACTAGAATTACTTAGCATGTAGAGGACATAATGAAAGCTGGAACTTTATAGGGCATTTTAAAAGTGCACAGTAGAACAAGGGGTGCATTCCTGATACTCCCCTTTATCAGCATAATGTCAACACAGGAGGCTGAGTGGTGACGTAATGTCTGAAGCCATGCTACGCCGTCAAGACACGTTTTGTTTTATTCACAAGGTAGGAGTTAGCCCTTTCTTGAAGACTGCAACTACCAACGACCTTTTGGTATCTATGCGGCAAAACGAAAACTAGTTTAATCATTTGTACCAAAACACCATAATTAGGAATCCAGGCCAGGGAATAAACACATTGGGCTAATTTCTACCCTCATTTAAACACTCACAGGCCTTCTACAGTTGCCATGATATAATAGACTAGGTTAGATTTTGTCCTCTATTACTCATTATTTCCCCCCTTTTCTGTTGTGTGGGAGCTGGTAGTAAGACAAATCTGAGAAAGGAGGTCAAACTGGCTCTGTGTTGAAAGCTGGGACAAGGATGCAGTTTTGTGGAAGCAGACACAGAGGTTGTATGCTGGTACAAATAACAGGTTCCAGTCAACTTTGCTAACCCTGAGAAAGCAGTTTTTCAGAGCAAGACTGACTGGCTTTCTGGGGGGGAAAAGGTGAGTATTTTATCTGGCAATTTTTAAGAACAGGGTCATAGAATAAAAGGAGAAGGCTAGAAACCAGGGCTAGATTAGCAAACACGGAGATCCTTACTAAGTCAATCTTTTGATCCCCTCCATCCAGACAAACCGCATAACTACTTCTGTAAAAATTGGGGACGTGGCTTAAGCAATCAAATGCCTTTACTGCCTCCTGAAATTAAACAATTAAGTCTCATGATTTATAAATCAGAGTTAGTCTGTGTATGCGCGCATCTGCCTAGCCAAACTCCAGGCACGATGCTGCAGAACAGAAAGCGTCATTAGCCCAGCCATGATCAGACAACACTATTAAGGAGAGCACAGAGGCTTCAGAAAGAAAGAGTGGCAACCAACTGACCTCAGCAAAACAGTAAGAATATATTTGTTATACCCTACCCAGAGTTCCAAACTCAGACCACAAAAGCACTTTTATACCATCTCTCTCTCTCACCCTCCCTCCTAACTATTTTGACTAAGTAGTACACATTTGGCATGACCTTCAATCCAGCAATTTCATACTGAAGCTGAAGGATAGCACCCACCCCTTTATATCTTATTCTTCAAGCAGTGAATATACTAATTCTTTTGATACTATGGAACAATTAAAAGAGTGGTTGCTTTTAATACCCTTGACCTGTAAGCTAGTCATTTAGAGCCCCTACTATATGGGGTTTTGAATCCCTTCCATAGGTGGTTACCAGAGTTCCAGAACACAGCCCAAGAGAGAAACACAAACACAGCCGTCCAGTCCGAGTACTTGGAAGTTTTACAGAAGCCCATGCCTCCATCTCTTGTTGAATAATGATTCAACAAGTTGTGTTAGCCACGATTGCTGGGAATACGATTTTATTATTTGGGACTTTTGCCCCATATTGAAAAAAAAAGTTAATCTCACTAATGGGCAGAGATCCTAATGTACAGCAACCAGCTAACAGGGCCTGTTAAAACTGAGCTAGCCTATATGAATGCTTGAAGGGGAAATCTACCCATTCCCCAATGAGCAGTTGGTTCCCCAGCTCTAAACATTTTCAATAACTTTCCAGCCCAGGAAATTGATTTTTCCTTTTTTTCTGGCTTTGCATAATCATTGCTGCTAAATATACTTATGATTTCTTTGTTCTGTACCTCACCTCTTCACTGAGAGAGTTTAGACACTGAAACTGCAGACCACTGAACTAAGCTATTTTGTTGAAATGGAGGATGAAAGAAGTAGTCTCTCCAATATATCCCTCCCACTCCTCACAAACAAAACAAAAACATAAGCCATTTTAAATATGCCTTCAATTATCACACTGTCTCCTCCATTCTTTGAATGCAACATAATTAAAATTCAACTGTGTCAAACAATCTCAATTTTTAACACAGTGTTGGTACTTCCCTTTTGAAAAAAGAAAACTGCACTGCAACATAAAAGTCACTTTAAATCTTGGGGCCAAGAAGACTTCTTTAATATACCAGCAGCGCATAGTAGGCAGAAGTTTGTGTCCCATGGCCAGAAGCAAGCTTGTTGTCCTGGATCCCCTTGTACCTCCTGCACAAGTCTTTGTTCTTGCTTCTTTAATACACCTTAAATTGTAATTCTTTTTTTTACAATTAAAAAATACAAACCAAAAAACAGCAACTGTAGCATTTAATTCCTGCTTTTTTCTCTCTCTCACACACACACACGACCAACACCAAAGCTTATTTTCAGAGCTCCTTAATTTTTGTAGTTCATCATCTAGGGGTGTTAAATGAGATGATAGCCCGCTATATCCCACACCAGGTAGGTGTCCATGTGCTAGTTTATTAGGTGTTTGCCCCCATTGGCCATGCAGCCCCCTACTCATGGTGGGGTCCTGGAGCATGTCGAGCCCACTGTGTGGGCAAATGCAGGCTAATGTGCACCCATGTGTCCACATCCCATCAACTAGGCTGCAAATGTGGGCTAATGTGTGCCCACGTGTCCGTGTCCGTGTCCCATCAATTAGGTTGCATGCATCTTTAGCGCATACAGGTCTGCCAGCACCATAGCACAACAGGCGGAAAGCCTTGAGTGTTCAGAGGAGCAACTGCTCCTGTCCTTTTCTTGCTTTTATGTCTACCTTAAAAGGCCAACGTGTGCCAAATTGAAACATGTGCTGTCCTAGCTTGTCCTAGTTTGAAGCATGTGCTGGATGCTCACTCTTCCCATGCCATTAACATTCTAAGGAGTGACTGCCACAGGCTTTTGATCACTATGGCCATGGCTCAGAACAGCCACCAATCTACTATGGTAAGTTAATGCACCGGGGGGGGAGGACCTGCGAGAACCAGTGTGGTGTAGTGGATACGGTGCTGGACTTGGACCTGGGAGACCAGGGTTTGAATATCACCCCAACCAATGAATTTACTGTGATCACAGACAACTACCAGCACCACTACCTCTGGTGTTCCATCCAAGGAACTACATGAACCAGTGCCAGCAGCAGGCCAAAGACTTGTGCAGGAGATACAAGGGGATCCAGGACAAGCAGCTCACCTCTGGTTGTGGGACACAAAAATCTCCCTACTATGAGCTGCTGGACCAGTTATGATGTATTGATGGAGCCATCATCGAATCCTGCCTGTATGGCTTAACTTTGCAAGGGGCCAGAATACAGCTCCCCCCACCGCCTCTCCCCCACTGCAACCACTCCTGCTCTCCCCACGGAACTCGCAACTGCCAGCAGAGATCCCTCTGTGCCTGTCCCTGCCTCTGAGCTAGCAATGGTAACGAGGACATGAGCACTGGCTCAGATGCTCTACCCCCTAAATCTCGAGAGCCAGCCTCGGTTTGAGGAGCCACTGGAGATGCTTATGGAGGGTACAGAGGACCTGAAGGCCATGATTCTAGATGAGGCAGAGAAGAATGGTAAGTTTATGCACCTGGGTGGGATAAAGGCTTTTGTTTATTACTATCTAATTATGTGGGGTTTTTTTTTTCTTTATTGTGTTCACAGGTGGCCAGCAGAGCACTAGAAAGCAGCAGGATACTCCCCAGATGTAGCACCAGAGGTGAACAATATGCATGGGAAGGCACCATGGCATGACTGCAGGCTGGGGCGGGGGCGTGTGGAGAAGAAGAGAGGCACCATGGTGGGCGTGGAGGGCGAGGGTGCTAATGGTGGCGTTTGATTTCTGTATGTTCTTCACTCCACTACAGTGATCACAGGAGAACACGTGCCACTCCAAGCCTGTGGCAACAACCTTCCCATCAGCATGCTACCCCGGGTTCTTATTTCCCGTAGCCAGCGCAGAGGGTGGGAAGCAAGGACGGGGGCTGAAACACTGGGGCGGGGTGGGGCAGTCTGAACTAATCTGAATGAATGGCGTTCCTTGTTGCCTTGCTACAGGTCTGCCACTGCAACAGGCACAGTTGGATGCCCCCAGCGCCCACCAAAACCGGGACCTGTGGGTCTGCAGCCAGTGGTACAGGGAGGATTTGGCGAGGGAACTGCTTGGGGAGACCACACAACAGGCAGACAAGATCAGGGATGGTATACAATGCAAGGCCTTTGCTGCGATGACCTGCCTGGACCACTGGTGGGAGGGAAGAATGTAAGTGGTGCCATATTGGGTCAGACAAGTGGTTCATTGAGCCCAGAACCCATCTCTGACAGCGGCCAATCTCAGTCACTTGAAAGAAGTACTCAACAGGTCACAACGGGCTATCCGTTCCCTGTTCACTCCCAGTTCCCAACGGTAAGAGGTTACGTTCCCCAAACCTTACCCAGCTAATAGCTGCAAATAGACTTGTCCTCCAGAAACTTGTCCAATCCTTTTTCAAACCCAGCTATACGACTGGTCTTGACCACATCTTTGGCAACAAATTCCATAACTTAATTGTGCATGGAGTGAAAAAAACCCCAAACTCATTTGTTTTAAATCTGCTACATGTTCATTTCATGGGGTGTCCTCTAGTTTTAGTACTCTTTGAGAGGGTAAATAAGTTACCCATTTACTTGTTCCACACCACTCATAATTGTTTAAACTTCTATCATATCTGTCCTCCTCCCCCCACTCTCTTCTCCAAGATGAAGAGCTCTAATCTATTTAGCCTCTCTTTGTAGGGGAGCTGTTCCATACCTTTTATAATTGTTGCTGCCCCTCTCTGTACCTTTTTTATTTCTACTGTATATTTTTTTTTTGAGATGGGGCAACCAGAACTGCACACAGTACTCAAGGTGGAGTCACACCAGAGATTTTTATAGAGGCATTATGACATTTTCAGTTTTATCCTCTATCCCCTTACAAATAATTCCTAACATTCTTTGGTTTTTTGACCACTGCCACTAATGGATCTCAGGATCTCAATGTATTATCCACGAAGATTCCAAGGTCCTTTTCATGAGTGGGAACTCATAATTTTGAACCCAGCATTGTACACATACAGTTTGGATTATTTTTCCCTATGTGCATCACTTTGCATTTGTCCACATTAAATTTCATCTGCCATTTAGATGACCAGTCACCCAGTCTCGTAAGAGCCTCCTGCAATCCTTCACAGTCTGCTTGGGTTCTAACTACCTTGAATAACTTTGTCATATCTGCAAATATGATCACCTCACTCCCTTTTCCTGATTATTAATGAATACATTAAACACCACCAATCCCAATACAGATCCCTGGGGCACTCCTTTATTTATTTCTCTCTGTTGCGAAAACGGACCATTATTATATTATTATTTATATAGCGCCAGCTGTGTACTTGGCACTGTACAATCAGCAGTCACAGACAGGTTCCTACCCCAAGGGGCTTTCAATCTAAAGAGAGACCAGGAAGGGGGAAGACGAGGAGGAGGTGAACATTAGGAAACAAGGATACATCGTGAGATTGAGAAAATGCAGGTGCAGCATGTGCTTAACTTAGTTACAGGGAAGAGATTCTGAGAACAGAAGTATAGAGAAAGTAGGGTTTGCCATGCTGGTCCCAAATATAGGCAAGAGAGACAAAGTAGTGAAGTGATACCTTTTATTGGACCAACTATAATTGGTGGAGGTATGCAAGCTTTCGGACCTCACAGGGTCCTTAGTCTGCCAGTGAAAGTCTGACAGAAGAGGTAGATTTTCAGGAGAGATTTGAAAGTTGGGAGGGATGGAGCAGAATGAATGTATCCAGGGAGGGAATTCCAGGCATTTGGGGGGGGGGGGGGGAAGCAAGAGAGAAGTGACAAAGACATTTAAAGGAGCAAGAGAGTCGCAAGAAGGCAAGGGTTGGAGCCGAGGAGAAGCAAAGCTCCCAGAAAGAAATGTGGCAGAATACAAGAGGAGCAAGGCCATGAAGTGCCTTGAAGGTGAAGACCAGGAGCTTGTGCTCAGGGTCAGCTGGGGCTGCTGCCCGTAGGAGCAGAGCCCAGGCTGGCGTGGAGCCATGTGTGACTGCACATGTTGCACATGCCTATTGCCTAGGGCCAAGCCTGCTTGTGCTGAACGCATTCCTATAGAGGGAACCAGCGTAGGGCAGAGAGGAGGGGCTGAATATGGTCAAAGCAACGAGCAAGGTGGATGAATTAATTAATTAATTAAATGTATATGTCGCCCCCTCCTGCTAAAAGGATCTCGGGGCAGCTAACAACATTTAAAAATACATATTAAAGTGGAAAACAAACCAAAATACCCAAATTAAAACAATCCATGCCCAAACCCTCCCTAACCCAACCCAGCCACCCCATCTCCCTCAGTAAAGGCCTGGTGGAACAGCCAGGTCTTGCATTGTCTACGGTAAGAGGGAAGGTTGGCGGTCAAGTGGACCTCCAATGGGAGAACGTTCCACAGTCGCAGCATAGCCACAGAAAATGCCCTCCGCGCGGTCAACACCTGGCAAACCCGGGGGACTTCGAGGAGGGTGCCTCCGGCAGCAGAGTGTTGAACGGAAGATGAGGGGGATGAGATCAGAGCAGGGGATACTAGAAAGGAGGAAGTTACAGTAGTCATAATGAGTGACGACGAGTGTGGGCTCTGATTCTTGAAGAGGCAACAGTAAGGTAGGGCTGGATTTCAGCAATATTATACAAGGCAAAGCGGCAGGATTTGGCAACAGCCTGAATCGGAGACATAAAGGAGAGGGAGGAGCTACACACCCGAGGGACAAGCTGGATGGTGATACCCTCAATGGGAACAGAGGGGAACATTGGGGGGGGGGGAAATGAGGAGTTTGGTCTTGGCCATATTAATCTTGAGCAATGGCAAAATGGATGGCGAGACATCCAAGCAGAGATGTCAGATAGACAGTCAGCAATACAAGACTGGATGGAGGAGGAGAGAGCACAGGAGTGGAGAGAGAGTTGCATGTCATCAGCAAACAGGTGTTACTGGAAGCCATGAGATTCAATGAGTTTACCCAGAGAAAGAGTGTAAAGGGAGAAGAGGGTCCAGGACAGAGCCTCAGGAACTCCCTCAGAGAGGGGAAGTGACAGAGGAGGTACCAGCAAGAGAAATGCTGAAGGAGCTGTTTGAGACATACGATGAGAACCAGTCGAGAAGAGTGTCCGGAAACCAAGAGAACATAGCGAATCCAGGTGGCAGCCATGGTCGACAGTGTCAAATGTGGCAGAGAGAATGAGGACGACAAGAATAGAGGCTCTTAGACTTAGCTAAGAGAAGGTCATTTTTGGCAAGGCCAGCCTCAGTTGAGTGGAGCGGGTGGAAGCCTGATTTAAGGGGGCCTTTGTTCTATTATGGACTGATAACTGCTTAAAGGATAAGAAACATTGTCCCTTATCCCATGACTTTTTAATTTCCTCAAGAGTCTTTCATGAGGGACCTTATCAGATACTTTCTGAAAATCCAGTTACACTATGTCAAACAGTTCACCCCTACCCACATGCTTATTTATACCCTCAAAAATTCCAATAGGTTAGTGAGGCACAACTTCCCTTTGATAAATCCATGTTGACTCTTCCTCATTAAGCCATGTTTATCGATGGTAGTGAATTCTATTCTTAATAATCGTTTCCACAGGCACTGGGTCTGCCTGTGGCGGAAGTTGGAGCACGTGGACAGCATGCTGGAAAAGAGGAGAAAGGAGATGGGAGAGGTTGTCCCAGTCTCTCCAGACCTCACTTCTCCAGCATGTTGTCCTTGCAGCAGCTACTAGGGGCAGGCACCACTTGCCAAACCCCTTTGGCAGTTCATGCTGCTGTACCTGGATCCCACCTGATTTCCCCAGCATTCAACCCAACAAAGGAACCACTTGAGCCCTTTCCTCCCTGCACTCACACAAGTCAACCTGTCCTGGTCCAGGCATGCCTCCACACTTCACCAGCAAACTCAACACACCCCATTCCTCCCACTCCTCCTCCACAGGAGGATCTACAGAAAGAAGAGAACATCTGCCCACTATTGCCCCCATTCAAGTGAGTGTGCCCACCTGCACCAAAAAGGGGAAGGCAACAGAAGACTTTTAATAAAAATAGCTCAAAAGTAAATGTTTTTATTGTTTAATGATATTGCTTTCTCAATCTGTGGTTTCCATGCTTATTCTGTGAAAGGCGGGAAGTTTGGAAGAGTGGGGGCAGTATATTTGGCATTGCAGGGGGCAGGGTTAGGAGGGAAAAGGTATGGCAGGTGCACTGAAAATGGGCAGTTGGGAAGTCCTCTGGGTGTCCACTTGTGTGTGTGTGTGCAGAGGAGGGGAAGCACATAGAAAATGGCAGTATGGAATAGCAATGAACTGCTTAGGGGGCTGGAAGCACTTGCGCTTGAGGGGGAGGGGGGGCGAGGATCTGGCAGCACACCTGTGCCGCCTCTGAGCTTCCTATTGCCATTCTCAGTCACGGCCAGCCTGTGAATGCCAACAGGAAAAAGCAAAGGGTTCATGCCTGCTGGCAGCTAGCCTGGGAATGTCAGTTTCCACACAGATAATAGAAAGGGCAAGAAGTAGTATGGGCTGGAGGGTAGGGGTCCCAGAAGGGAAAGTATGCTGTCCCGGTAAGGGGGGGGCGAAATGGCTAGATGGTTCACAGGAAGATACACACAGGAAACGGTTTAAAGGCTTTATTTATGATCAATAAACTGTTACATAAGGCTAGGTGTTTGTGCTAGTAATGCGGTTTGTGTGATGGCACAAGGCGTCCCAGATCTCTCTGGCTACGTGCTGCGCTGTTCTGCTCTGTTCATGGAACGGGTGCACTAGCCTGCTGGAGCTAATTGGTGTGTGTATGTGTGTGTCCCCAACACAGTCCCGCCATTTTCACAGATGTTGTGGAGAACACAGCCAGCGGTGGTTAGCAGGGAAGCGGTCTCTAGCTGGAAACCATTCCTGGCTGTAACCGCTCTCCACCACTGCTTCAAGAACTCCAAAGCCCTCTGCACAACAGAGCAGGTGGCACCAAGCTGCCTGTTGAAGTACCTTAGCTCTAGGCTGCGGGCAATGCTGTAGCCAGGGCTTCAATGGGTGGGCAGAATCCCCCAGAACAAGAGGCCTCATGAGCACCCTCTTGATGCAGGTTTCAGTGGTGGGTTTGAAGTCCCTGGTGCACATGCAGGCAAAGAAGGGGGACTGGCAGAAGACGCGGCCATCATGGTTCTTCCCTGACCACCCAGCCAGCACATCCACAAACTGGACATGGTGGTCCACTACAGCCTAGAGTAGCACAGAGAACAATCCCTTGAGGTTTGAGTAACTTTGAAATGGGGTGGGCAAATGATGGCAATATGGCTCCAATCAATCGCCCCTATAAAGTTCAGGAAACCATCCCTCTGAAAGTCCTCCTATCACCTCTGCGAGGTCAACCAACTGCACCACCCAGTCCGGCAGAACTTCCGCTATTGCCGTGCAAACCTCAACAAGAATGAAGCCCAACATGGAGATTCCAACACCGAATTACTGGGTGACAAAGCAATGGGTGTCTGCAGTGGTGAGCTTCCAGATGGCAATGGTCAAACACTTCTTCACCAGGATGGGCAACTGCATCACTGCGCTCTGTTTTTCCAATAAGCAGACTCAGGATCTCGGTTATCTGCAGGATGAGGCGATGGGTGGTCTTGAAGTTAGAGATCACTCAGCGTCTCTCCAAGAGGACAGCATGTTCTCTCACCAGTCTGAGTTTCTCCTTGACCCACATAAGTCTCTCAGTGGGTACAGTCATGCGTAGGGCATTGGTGACTAAAGCCGTGTCTCCTGACAGGTACCTCTCACTATGCATCAGCTTCCTTTGCAGGGCTTCGACCCTCCACAACAGAGTCCATTGTCGCCAGAGGAAGCCATGTGTCATCACGGGACTGGCTGCATGCTCAGTTATTGGTTACTATGGTTGAAAAAGATTTTGCAAAGCTGGGTGTGTTTGTGTGTTGCACCACATGCTAATGCATATAACAGGCATGTCAGCGCACATGCCAAGTCATGTAAAAATGTTACAGCTGTTACCACGACTGAAGCACAGAATTTTTTAATTGGGGGAGGGAGAGGAGAGAGAACCATTGAATGTTAAGAAATTGGCAGGTGGGAGGGGGATCTGCAAGGTAGTGACGGTCACTGTGTTCAGAATGTATGTGGGAGCAGAGCTGCCCATTGGTTAAAATCTACTTCTAGATTTGAAAGTAAAAATTTCTGCTTGCAATGAGCATTAGGAGTCATAACACCATAGAATGCTACTATGTAGGTTGCTTGCCAGGGAAAGCACAATTGCTTCTGCTTTTGTCTGTGGGTGCTATGGCCGCCAGGGGTACAGAACCCAGAGACGGCGGGGGAAGAGGGGTGTTGATGGAAATCCTGGCCTTTGCTAACATTTTGGTGAGGCCAGATGTACAGAGAAAAAACTATCTAACCCATCTTGCGAGGCTGGCTACGCACTTATAGGTGGCACATGCACACGGTGGGGCTTCATGTATGGAAGATGGAGAGCAGGCTCTGCACAACCCTGCTGCAGTTCAAAGTTCAGCAGCATGGAAGAGTGCGAGTCATTGACGAGTTGCGAAAGTGGTATGAGATGGAGACTGCCACTTTTCTGGACGTCTGTGCATGGCCAGAAATAAGGAGGTTGCTAACCGAGGCTGGACCTTCCCTGCTGTCTTTCCTCATCACTGATGACAGCAAGAGGATACCCACGGGGTCACTGGGAGTGCCTCAATGGTGGAGCTAAGTCTCTGGGGAGAAACCAAGTGGCTTGGGATATAGGGAATGTGAACCCACTGATGGAAAGCTTCTTGCCCTATACAAGATTTGGGCAGACAGAGAAGTGCAGAGCGCCCTCAGCCAGCCACTACACCGGGGGGTGGGGGTTACACAAGATGTTTATAAAACATTGTGAAAAATCACCCATATTTTGGGTGTGTTCCAAAACCTCAGATGGCAGACATCAAGACAGAACATCAGGAGCTGCAATGAAGTTACAAATCCTCTTTGAAATGGCAGCTCACAGAGCACTACTCGCATGCTTAGCTGTTGCACTAAACAACCCTCGCCGTCCCTTCCAACTCCATAAATTACGATAAACTTTTAAAAACCTCCTTTTTTGGAAAGCTGCCCCAATTGCCTCTCCTCGATGCATGTTCCATCTAGCCTTTCCTTCTGACACTTATAGCAGGAAGAGAAAAGAAAAAACACTAACTCCTGTGTCAGACTTTGGGCCAGTTTCTCACCTACACAGGATGCCTTTTCAGATGGTTTTTAAAAAGTCAAAGTAATATCTGCAAGTAAAGTTATGCAAATCCCATGCTTCTGAGGCACAGCAGAGATGAAGAATAAAGATCGTCCATATCCTTTCCATTCAAGTAATGAATTTACCCATAGAAAGTTGGGTTGAAAAGGATATTGAATGCTCAGCTTCTTCTGTCTCAAAACCCAGATAGGTGATTTTTAAATTATTATTTTTAAAAAAGATGGCAGAATTTGCATAGTTCTACCCTGACCCCTAGAGGAAAAAAATCAGTAGGAAAAGGTTTCTAGGCTTGCTCCATTGTGGACCTGAAAAGGCAGCATGCTATTGAATATTCTGAGTTAATTTGCTCCTGCAATGTATGGCTTTATGCCTATTAAGTTCCCTTGTGAAAGCCATCTCTAATTTTATATATCATTTTCAAAGCTGGTTTCTGCAGGATTTCTCTCTCTGGTCAATCAGAAGAGAGACACACATCCGCTTTCTCTCACTTGAACCTACTCTTCAAACATTAAGTGAAATTAAATATTTGCCTTCCAATTACCACCATGCAGTCCACACTACTAGGACACCATTCCACTGTATGTGTGAATATCCATGTTAATATCCAAGCTTGGATTGCAGATGCTTTATTACTGCTTCTGCGGGAGAGGAAGAAAGGATGGTCTCTCCAATGCAATGCAGATTTTGCTGCAATATTGCCAAGTGAATATACTTGACATGGAAAAGCAAGAAAGAAAAAAAACAAAAACTAAAAATACCAACAATATTCATTTAATTTTGTAGGATTGTTCCTTTCAGCTTTAAGATTACTCCTTTCACTTTCATTTCTACACACACTATTGGAAATCAATATCGGTTTCAGACTTCTCAAAAGAGGTTTTACATATTGTTTTCCTTTGAAACTCGATATTGATCAGATGTAGCATTCACACCAAGTTTGGTGTGCACTAGTTCTTCGATACTCTCTTCACAATTAGAAGAAGACAGTTCCGTGAGTTTTGGGTTTAATACTATCCTTTACAACCTGTCAAGCAAAATAAAATCTTTTCAATACTCCTGAAAGCTTTTTCTTTCACAGAGCAATTGTCCTGGGAGTATAGCATCACTTGCCCTTTACCTGGTCACGGTCACCTGCAAAACAGCAGCTTTTCATAGTACACGAGTTGAAGTAACCCTGGTTGTCAAACTGGAAGACAGGCAGGCGGGAGTGGATGTCATAGAGAACTGGTGGAAGGCGACGACGCAGTGCCAGCAGCTGGGTTCCATTACTGTTGAATCGGACACTCATGGCACTTTGAAGTGAGAGATTTCCACCATACCGGAGCAGTGAACTAGGAAGTGGAAAACAGAAACAGTGAGAGGCAGGTTGCCAGCAATTAAGCTTTCATAAAATATTAATCTACATACTGTAGGGAGAGACGCAATGGAATCATTTCCCAGCATAGCAGCCAGAGGTTTAAGGAGAGGAAATTCTGCAGAATGACCTTTGCTGTGTAAGCCACCATTTTGTGTTCCACAATGCAACCAATGAGTAAGGTTCATCACTGTCCAGTTTCCAGACAAAAGCAGACACCTATCCCCAGAAGACTTTAGATTCTTTAGACTCAGCTTAGAAAGGTTTCTGGAGATAGAGACCAACAATATTAGTTTCATGGAGAGAAGCCTCTTTTTGGAATTTGTCCCATGCTATAAAGTTAGCATTTACCTTCATCTTGAGATTTGGGCTTCAGCTGTTTGCCTTTGTAACTAAGTCTACCAGCACAGGGGGCTTTTGGATCACTTTGTGCTCACACAGTTGTGAGCTAATCTATTTTGTCCCTGAGGGACCTAAGGATACAAATACAGTTTTCTGTCCATGTTAGATGTCAGACTATTCCCTCATGCCTGATTCCAATCCCTAGGACATCAGGCAATGTTTATTATCCCTAATAACAGTCTACACATCCATTTCTGATGTCAGTAATATAGGGCTTTAAGACAAACTACCAAGAGAAAACATACAAAATAGTAACAACAAAAATGCCCTACCCTGATCTTACTAATTAAGCATAATTAAGCAAAATTAAGAAGTTTATATGGTGTTAAAGTATGCGAACACCAAAATGTTCAAAAATAATGAATCGAGCCCTACAAGTCATTCAGTTGGCTTTTAATTTTTTTCTCTGTCTTTTGGATTTCAGAATCTGTAGTGTATATTGTAGATTACCTAAAGCTCGCATAAAGTAGGAAAACAAAACGAACACATTTGTGGTTTCATGAACATAGATTTGTGGTATGGAACAAAAAGACAGCAGGCGCACTATTTCAGAAGGTCTGGAGGCAACTTTCATCAGGGGCCACTATAAAGGACCAGAGATTTGGGAAGTCCTGAAGCATGATCAGCACAAAGTATGAAACACGGGGGGCAGGGTAAGCAATGGCTCCCATGCCTTCCCAACAAGTATTCATTGCAGTCCGCACTCTTCTCACATATACCCTTGTCTCCTCTGTCTAGAGGAAAACCAAGCTCCGTCAACCACCAAGAGTTCAGGGTAGTATGTGCCTGCTTCAAACCCACTTTGTGAGACTTTGCTTGCTTTATCTTTCCAAATACATATTTCACCCCAACACAGAGCCAGACCCAGGGTTTGTGAGGTCATGTGTGAAGTCCTGGTGCAGGGCCTAATTGCATAATCAGGCCCCACCTAGTTATGCAAACATAAAATTTACATAAAAGTTACTCCCTCTGGACAGGAAGGATTCCCATAGACAAGCATGGCCTCCCAATGCTTCCCCCCGACCCCACAGCCGAGCATCTACCACCACTCCCCAGGAGTGGTTCCACTGCAGGGGCAGCCAGGTGGGCAGTGAGGCAGGCACAGAGAGACTGATTGCATCTGCTGCCTTACTGGGGGGTGGGGGTGGAGGAGCTTAGCCAGCCTGGCCTCCAGGGCCTGTTGCTTCTTGCTGCCAGTGCCACCTGTGCCTTGTGCACACACACGGTGTGACCGGTCCAGAGGCAGTGGGTCCAGTTCACACAGCTACCCCATCACCCCCAAAACTACCCTTACGCTGCCCTGCTGTGGGCTGCGGCCGAGCAGGGAGGTGGGGAGCGGCCGGGGGAGCTGGCACCGGATATTAACCGGTGGGCACAGCACTCACTCAGGCTGGGGGGGGGGGCCTCCCTCTCCTCCATGTGGACCCAATATGGGCGATCGCACGTAACTGCTCTCCTTTCTCCCCTTGCTTCACTCTGCTACCCAGCCTCCTCATGCTACTGGTGCTGGCAGCCGCTGCACAGCTTTGGCAGGCTACTCAGCCCTGCCACCTACCTACAGCCCTGCCACCTCCTTCACCCCCTTCGCAGTCACACAGTGCGGCTGAGGCGGAGCGTTCGTGTGGGCCGGCCAGTGATGAATCACCAAGATGCCACGGGCAGCCCGCATCTATGGCAGGCACATGCATTTGCAAAGTTTGTTTACAATTTAGGCAGCCCTGCCCGCCTGGGTTGGCCGGTGGCACAGGGCCCCATAGCAACAGCAGGTTACAGGTGAGGTCAGCAGGCACCCGGACAAAACTCGGGATGGGAGCAGGGCATAGCTAGGGTGGAATGGGCTCCTGGCCAAGTAGTCAAGATGGGCCCCCCTCGTTGTGTCCTGCCGGCGGGCCTAGGGGTGTCGCCAAGCTCGGCGGACCCTGCTATCAAACACACAAGACACCCAAAATGCAGCCAGCCTATTAAGCGCAACTTTTAATTTATTTATTTGCAACCTTTATATCCCATCTCTCCTGCCTAAGCAGCTCGAGGCGGCTTACAAAAATTAAAATATTTTAAAATATACATAAAATATTTAAATACATAAAAGGGAGGCATAAAAAATAAAAAACCCATCCTATATATTATATAAAAATCTCTCTTTTCATGGCATAATGACTCCCTCCGCTAGCTATCGGCCAACTCCCTTTTTAGGGAAGGTTATTGAGCGGGTGGTGGCTCAGCAGCTGCAGGAGCATCTCAACCGCACCGTTTTTAAAAAAAAATATATATATATATATATATATATATATATATATATATATATATATATATATATATATATATATATATATATATATATATATATATAAAACCAGT
>QEPC01012458.1:1654134-1679308 GCA_003113815.1 Sphenodon punctatus
CCCCCGCTTAACACGGGGGACCTCCAGGAAGGCACCCCCGGCAGACCGCAGGAGCCGCTCTGGGGCGCGAAGGGCGAGGCGGTCCCTAAGGTATGAGGGGCCGAGACCGTGTAGGGCTTTATAAACCAGATTTCTGCGTGTTCATGGGTGAGGGATCCCCATGTGAATGATGCGGTGCATGCGCCCGCGGTGAGTGGTGGTGTGTTCACCTGCGGTGAGTGGGGGCACGTGCACCTGCTTAACACCCATTCACACTCACCCCCCAATCGTCCCTATGTATAGAGCAACCAGGGAAAATGATGGTTGCTCTGTGGGTGCAGATGAGTGGGGGGTGAGTGGAGATGCGTGTGCGGCTGTGTGCACACCCCACACATGCACAGGTGTGCCCAAGGATCCCCCACCCAGAGGAGCTGTGTAAGAACGGCCTCTGAGGAGCCACTCAAAGAACAGAAGGTTGCTGCCTTGTAAACAAGGTTCTTCGAGATGGTTCCGAACATTCGCATAACACCCACCCTTCCAGCCCCTTTATATTCCTAGAAAGGGTTGGAAGGAACGGTCATTCTGAGTGGGAGAGTCCTTTTTATACTAGAGGAGTTTGAGACCATCACGTGGTCTATTATTTGAATATGGTGAGCATGCACAACAAACCCAGTTGTGAGAACGTTTGGAGTCATTTCGAAGAACCTACTTTACAAGGCAACAACCTTCTGATGCCTCACATGGGGAGGAGCTGTTTGTTTACAAACAGTTTTATCTCCCAGTCAATGCCCTGGTGTTGCGGTGCTGCTGCTGCAGCACTACTAGCAGGCAGAAGCAGCTGAGGGATGCGAACACCCCACACCCCATGCTGCTGGACAGGAGCCAGGGAGGGGAGGCAGAAGAACTTACTGGGGGAGAAGCTGGCTGCTGTCCAGCCAGGCAAGCGTGGGGCCCCAGCTGGCAGCCACACATGTGGTACATGCCTGGAGCTGGCCCTGCCCCAACATCCCAATACCAAGGAGGAGGATTCCTCTCTCATCCTCCACCCTTCAGTAGCAGAGTATTTTAGGGATCATTGAACGATATCTGAAACGGAATTCTGCTAACAGGTTTTAGGCAGCCACCATCACGCTTCAATAAAAAGATGAGACTTTTCCCAACTTAAGTAGCCAACAGACAAGTTAATCCAGAAGTTTGTAGGTTTTGAGAGGAAACCGACTTAGGTTTTATTGCACCATATGTGCAAATATAAAGCAAGTCACTCCCCATGGGAAGGGAGTGACTCGCATTCTTGTCCTCCTTGACCTATCTGCAGCCTTTGACACTGTCGACCACTTGCTTCTATTGGACTCGCTTTACTCTTTGGGCTTCCGTGGCTCTGTCCTTGACTGGTTCTCCTCCTACCTCTCTGACCGCTCCTTTAAAGTCTCGCTCCCCGAGTCAAACTCCTCCTCCCTCCCCCTTTCGGTTGGGGTCCCCCAAGGCTCTGTCCTTGGCCCTCTCCTCTTCTCTATTTACACCCTGTCCCTTGGCAAAATTATTGCCTCCCACGGATTCCAATATCATCTCTACGCTGATGACACCCAACTCTATCTTTCTACCCCCTCTCTCTCCTCTTCTGTCCACTCACGCCTCGTCAACTGCCTCTCTGATATCTCCGCCTGGATGTCCCGACGTCAACTCAAGCTCAACATGGCCAAGACCGAACTCCTCATTTTTCCTCCCTCCTCTTCCTCTCCCTCTAACCTGCCCATCTGCATCGATGGAGTCACCATCCATCCTGTTCTCCAAGCCCGTAGCTTGGGCTTCATCTTTGACACGCACCTCTCTTTTAAACCTTACATTGACTCTGTTGCCAAATCCTGCCGATTCGCCCTCCATAACATTGCTCGGATCCGCCCCTTTCTCTCTACCTCCTCGGCCAAAACCCTTGTTCATGCCATGGTTATCTCTCGCCTCGATTACTGCAACCTCCTCCTTGCTGGCCTCCCTCGCTCTCACCTGTCCCCCCTTATCGCAATCCAAAACTCTGCTGCCAAGGTCATTCACTCTGCCCGTCGCTTCGACCATGTGCAGCCTCTCCTCTTCTCTCTTCACTGGCTCCCCCTTCCTGAACGTATCCTGTTTAAACTCCTGGTATTCACGTTCAAAACACTCCACAACCAAGCTCCCCCTTACCTCTCGGACCTAATCTCCCTACGCACTCCTGCACGCGCTCTCCGCTCTTCCTCTGTCCCCTCCCTCACTCTCCCTCATTTCTCCTGCTCACCTAACCGCCTTCGACCCTTCTCCCTCGCTGCCCCCCATGCCTGGAACTCCCTCCCTACCCACATCCGCCTTGCCCCCTCCCTCCGCTCCTTCAAATCCCTCCTCAAGACCCACTTTTTCCTCGCCGCCTTTCCCAATGCCTGCTAGTCGTTCCCCATATACTTACTGTCTGCCCTCCTCTGCAGACTGCTGCAACCAACCTGATTGTAACCAAGCCAAGCACACGCACCTGAGACTTCGCATCCGCTTGAATGTTTGTTTGTCTTCTCCCCTGTCTCTCCCACTGTCCCCTCTCCCTGTCTCCCCCTCCTTGTCTTTTAGATTGTAAGTCACAGGCAGGGATCGTGTCTATTTCTGTGTTTGGTACAGCACCAGGTACATGACCGGCGCTATACAATGTTTATTATAATAATAATAATAATAATAATAATAATAATAATAATCTGCATTCCACCCAGTTTTAAGCATGCCTCATTTCCTGGGCTATATTGTAAAAATGGAAAAGACCACACCTAAATCAAAGAGAGGAACTGCTAATGAGCTTAATCTCTCCCTCCATTAAAAAAAATAAATAAAAAAAAAATTAGTAGGAATCACAGCCTCCCCTTAAAAAAAGTCAGTCAGTGGTGCCATTTTAATGCCAGGATCTCCAGAAAAAGTGATCATATGTTTAAACAACACTTGACTGCTAAAAGTTAAAAATTTATTGTAGGATACATAAGTTTATACAAATCAACTCCAAAAACCATCCATATTCAGTATGTTACAAGTACAGATGGGTCTGGTGAAAGACAGTGATCTAAGTGCCTGGTCACAAAATAATACACTTTTAGCGTAACTAGAGGTCATTGTGATGTGTACACAACAAGTTTCACATGTGTGTGGAATGGTCAAATACAACAACAAACTGTCACCATGAATATGCTTTTTAAAAAAGTCAATTCTTAACACTCTACGAAAGGTAATGGAGCATTTCCTTGAAAGTATGTTTGAGTGTACCTGGAAAAGTACTAGCAGATCTCATGGGCTGTGATGGGACATAGGAGAGGAGGGGGTCTTTCAAAGATGTTGGGTGTGTGTGTGTGTGTGTGAGCTTGTTATGACTCTCTAGGTCAAAACCAGCATCTTGAATTGTGCCTGGAAAAGTGCCAGAAGACTCTGAAGCACTATTGTAATGTGCTCTCACCAACCCACCCCCAACATGTGAAAGGGTTATCGCTGACAGATCATGATCAAGCAAACAAGATGTGCTGCTTCCAGGCACAAGTCAGACTATTCTTTTCACTTGCTTATTGAGACCTAACTACGTGGCAGTGGAGTGTTGAGACAACCCCAGAAAACAACATTCTGAGGGTCTGATAAAATTAAGACAAAAATGCTCTGCCATTGACTTGGGTTTAGTTTAGAAACACAGATATGGAGGTTTGAGGCAGAATGACAGAATTAGGCACCAACAAAGTCACTTCTGTAGTTGGATGCCCTGCTTACAGGCAGCACTTGAGTTTTAACCAAACACTGGGCTCAGCACAACAATGGAAAGCTTTTAGTCCAAGAACAGCATCATCATTAGTGTAAATAAAATCAATTTCTGCCAGCAGCTAGTAAGCAGAAGAAAAAAATAATAATAATGAAATGGCAATAGGAGCCAGCAGAAGCAAAATGCTTCATTTCCAGGAAAATGATATGTTTGGGGGGGAATGTTACCTGTTCTAGGATTATTTTCTTTTTTAAAATGAAAAAGGTTTCACCCTTCTTTGGCCAGCTTATCATCATCTGGAAGGGCAAGATAAGTTTGCTGGAGGCTGTTCATGAGTTAGTTTGGCTACTGATTACTGACAAAACTGAGAAGAAAAAATTTGTCACAAGGTTTTTTTTTTGACTCTGGGATAGCATTAACACTCATTAAATACACATCCTTTTAGATAAAGCAACAAATGTGATACAATGAATTGTGTTTTAGTGAATGTCTTTAGGAAATGAGTATCATTTGTAGAGAAGGGAAGGAAGGAAGGGAGAGAAAGTTTTCAAAGTTTAAACATTGCTGTTTGCAATATAATGCAATGAGAGAGACTGACCTTAAAAGGAAAAGGCAAATTGAATGCTGTAACAAGTATAAAAACAAACTGGCTAACACACCACGACATGCAAAAATGCTGACAAGCCCAATCTGTAACCACCAAACTAAGGCACTTCTAACTGTGCAAAAAGAATGCGTTGTGATAGAACTTGGCAGTCAGGACCTCCGCCTGGGAACACAGTGTGCATGTCATTCTAACACATCAGCCAGGCTCTCACCCTTAGCATTTTTGGGTGCTCTTTTTTGCTTTTTAAAATATATTAAATAGACAAACAGGAGTTTTCCCACTTTGGTTGGATTGTTTCCCAGAAGGAGTGAGACTAATGATTGTATAGGAGAAAGAAGACAAGAAGTAATTTTGGCTTTTAAGAACAAATGGATTTTTACACTTTCAAGTATGCAAGCTTTTGTGATCGCTAAAAACCTGCATACCATATCCAACAGAACACAGTCCAATAAAAGGTGGCATCTTTACTTTGTCTCTTGCTCCTCTTCCTACTCCCTTACCCTTCCCCCCTCCAAAAAGGGCTAGTTAGCATAGAAGGAGACCAACTAAACAGCAGCCTCTTCTCTAGATTCTTTGACATAAAAGAGTTGAAAAATTAAGCCACTTCTGAAATGGGGCTGTGCATTTTTGGTTCCCTCCCAGTTTTCAGTGAAATGTCTTTTCAGACATTGCAAGTTACCAGTAAGCTGGCAGCTACTGGTAAGGTTTTGTAGAGATTGTCTACAAACTATTTTTGCAGTGGAGGAACTATTCAGTTTATAAACACACATAGATCTACTAGTGCAGCCACCTTGAGTAGATGCTGTTCTAAAAAAAGGAGTAAGCTCTCCCAGAAGAAAAGAGCTTGTATTAGAAGAATAGACTTTACAATTGGGGGTGAACTGAAGGAACCATCTTGTTGGGGGTTTGTGCATTTGTGTGTGTGCATTTGTGTTTAAAAAGCCATACCACTAACCTGGACAGCTCTATTGGAACAAAACCTGTGTTTAGGCCAGACCTTAGTTCAGTGGTTCCCAAACCTTTTCGCCTTTGTAGTCCCATTTTGAAATTTAAATCCCATGACACCAGACATTAAAGACAAACCAAGTATATAAGCTCTCAGTGGAGTTCGTGACCTCGTCTGCAGGTGGTGTGACCCTTTGACTTCCTTCCTTCCTGCTTACAAATCTTGTTATCTTCCAGCTCTCAGATTATACAAATGTGGAAGACTGAATAAAGTAGTATCATTTGCTGCTGTTAAAACTTAGACTACGGGTTGCCAACCACAAAAAACAAAAAGAATAAAAATAAAATCACAAGTTTAAAAAAATAAATTTGGGTTCTTTAATGTGTAATTTTCTGAGTCTTCAGCATACATTGCAGTCGGTGCATCAATCTTTTCATTAAGAAATAAAAGCACATCGATTTTTCCAATGTTATTAACTTGTCTCACTATATTAGACTATACGAGCCTCGAGGAGATAGGGCAGGGTAGAAATTTTAAATGGATGTCTGGAAGTTGGCATCCCTAGAGTTAAATCAGTTTACCAAGACAATAGCTTCAGCACTGACACTATTTGACCCTATTTCCAAAATAGTTTTTAATTCAGAAAGCTTTAACCTGCTAATCTGTCCCCCCTCTTGTTTAACATCTATATGCAGCCGTTAGGTGAGATCGTGAGAGGGTTTCAGGGCATTCAGTGCCATCAGTATGCTGATGACACTCAGCTCTACCTCTCCTTTTCCACCAACCCAGGTCACACAGTCCCCCTATTTTCCCAGTGCCTGTCAGCTGTAGGGGCGTGGATGAGGTTGAGCCATCTGCAACTGAATCCTGACAAGACGGAGATGATGTTGGTGGGCGAGGGTTTGAGGGACCTGGGGGTGGTTGAACCTCTTCTTGTTGAGGGGGTTCACCTTCCCATGGTCTCTCAAGTGCGGAGTCTGGGTGTGCTTTTCGATTCGCAGCTCAGCCTGGAATCTCAGGTTGTGGCTCTGGCGGGGAGTGCGTTTCGGCAGCTACATCTTGTCTGGCGGCTTCGCCCGTCTCTCTGACTCCGACCTCGCCACTGTCATCCATGCCTTCAATCACCTCGAGGCTGGATTACTGCAACGCGCTCTATGTGGGGCTGCCCGAGAAGCTGGTCCGGAGGCTGCAGCTGGTGCAGAATGCCGCAGCCCATCTCCTTACAGGGATGGGTCGCAGGGAGCACATGACACCAGTGCTCCGGGCTCTGCACTGGCTGCCTATAAAGTACCGGGCCAGGTTCAAGGTGCTGGTTTTAACATTTAAAGCCCTTCACGGCCTGGGCCCTACTTACCTGCGGGACCGCCTCACTCCCCATGTGCCCGTGCGACCCTTAAGATCACCCGTGGGAGCCTTTCTGAAGGTTCCTCGGGCGAGGTGGGTGGCCACCGATGTTAGATCTTTCTCGGTGGCCGCCCCGGTGCTGAAGAATTCGCTCCCGGAGGAGGCTTGGTTGGCTCCCATTCTCCTGCTGTTTCGACGTTTATGTAAGACCTGGCTGTTCCGCAAGGCTTTCGGCGAGGGGGAGGGGAGGGTCTTTTCCCACTGCATTATTGTGTTTTTAACTGTTTTAAACTGTTTTATTGATTATTGCTGTTCGCCGCCCCGGGCTGCCCTGTGGGCAGGGGAGGGCGGAATACAAATTTTTAATAAATAATAATAAAAAATAAATAAATAATTAAGCCTGCTCCCAAATCCACCTTCACATAGCGTAGTCTTGACATGGTGACAACAGCCAGTGCTTATTCTTTCAATTTACATCCTAACTTCCTGCAGCACAGGTTCAGCTCCAAAATATCAGTGTTGGGCTTATGCAACTAAAGTCTGGGGCAGGCCAAACCCTAATGGGTGTCTGACATTGCATAGTTCAAAAAGAGGCAGGGAGCAGTAACGTAAGGGAAGTTTAATCGTTAAGACTGGCATCACATGCCTGATGTACCAGGCTGCCCCCTGCCTCCAGTAAGAAGAGAACATATACATTTATCTTAGGTATTTCGAGAGTGCCTCTTGCTCAGTATCCACACTAACAAGTTAGAGGAGTGTGCGTTTGCTTCAGGGGAAAAATATTTGGCAGCAAATATATCAGCAGTTTGATGTTCAAATATTGTCTGTTTAAAGCAGTTCTGCTTTTAAACCAGTTGGGTGCTATGTTTGTCTAAATCAGTACCAAACACAGTAGAAGAGTGGAAGCTAAACTTTGCCCTTGTTCATTACAGCTTGGAACTATTTAACTCTAAATTGGTACTAACTGTCCTCACAGCTGTTTGTTGCTCTGGTCAAAGCAACTCTATTGGGGGTGGGGGGCAGGCTGGTTGTAGGACTCACCTAGTCAACTTGGTCAAAGAAAGTTAGACCCATCTAAGTCATAGCGTGTGCACCAACCAAGTTCTTGGGAACTAGTCCAAGAGGAGATAAACCAGATCAAGAAGTAAACCGGATCAAGAAGCCTAGCGTGAGCAAAGCTTTAGGAAAGAGAAGTACTCTGCTCTGTAGAAGCAGCTCACTCGAACAGTGGCAACTGAACATGTCTTTCCAATATTTGATCCTATATCACAAAGTGTTTTTATTTATTTAGCCTATCACAGAGGCTCTTAACTTTCAACCACATTTTTGCTGGTTACTGGAGACTTACAAAAGCCTGTGGGTAGGTTTGGGGTTAATTCATAATTACACACAAACAACGTTCCAGAACAGAGCCATCCAGCACACGAAGTCCGTTCCCCCAAACACTAGGCATAGTTCCAAAGATCACCACAAAATTCAATAGGGATTTGGTTCTGAGCTCCAGTGGTTTTTACGCATTACAGATTTAAAGCTACATGAAAAGTTTTCGGAAACAAAGAAAAATAAGAGTTTCAGTTTAGCCTCTGAAGCATTTATAGCAACAGTAATAAACTTTGCTTAAATCAGGCAGAACTCAGAGACTCAATCCTGTAAATATTCATGCCTACATGCAATTGTATGAACTGAAGTAGTTCCACATTAGTCAGCTGGGTTAGCCACAACATGAATCCTGTTGCACAAACATGAGTTCCTAGGGTATAGTCTCAAGAGTGACTAGTAATGAGCACAATATGTTAAAAGCCAAGTATAGGTACATCAGCTGATCCTCAGGGTAGCTCAGGATTAAAAATAGGAGAGAATGTTCCATATTAGTACTGGGCTACTTTTCCTGAAAACTCAGTAGGGCTTTGGTAAAGCCTCTGCACAAAAGTTTACATAGAGCCAGGCAAAGTATGAGTGTACACTGTCACTAATACTTCCAATTTCAGAGCACAATTAGTCAAATTTCATACCAAAGGCAAAATGGAGGGAGGAAGTATAGTGAAACAAACAACAGGTGTTTGGTACATTTATTTATATAACATCAGCAACATGCCTAACATTTAACAGTTGTGATAAGAGACCAATCCCTGGCCCAAGGAGCTTACAATCTAAAATGGACAAAAGGGGCAACAAAGAGGACTGGCAAATAAGAGAGAGACAGGGATACACTTGTGAAGTTGAAGATGCACACGTTTGGCTTCATTACAAAGGAAGAGGGGGATCCGGAGGATAGACTATCATAAACAAGGAATCTATGGGGAAGATGAGAAAAGGACAGCCTGATGGAAGAGAAAGGTTTTTTAGGAGGGATTTGAAGGCCAGGTGGGAGAAGCATATGAGTGCTGAGAAAGGGAGTTTCCAGAAATAGTGGACACCATGAGAGAAGAGCATTTAAAGTGGGGGCTAGAACTCCCATTGACTCCCTCACATGCAACTCTAATCTGGGTCTCATTATTTATTTCAATATTTTAAACCAGTCCCCTCCTGCCAAATGGCAGTTCGGGGCAGTGTACAATAAAAAAAAAATACACACAATATAAACAATATAGTTAAGAATTAACATTAAAAAAGGCCAAACTAAACCAACCCCCCATAACAAAACAAAAAAGAAAAGAAAAACATCCCCCCCATCTACTACCCGTCTCCCTTTCCAAATGCCTGGCACAACAGCCAGGTCTTACTAGGTTTACGGAAGGAGAGGAGATCCGGAGAGAGGCAGATCTCCAGCAAGAGGAAGTTCCACAGCCAAGGTGCAGCCACCGAGAACGCCCCCTCGGAGGTCATTACCCAGCAGACTCGAGGAGCCTCCAAAAGGGCACCCCCGGACAACTGTAGGGCAGGACACAGAGGTTGAGGCGGTTCCACAGGTAAGCAGGGCCCAGATCGTATAGGGCCTTAAATGGTAATCACCAACACCTTGAATCGGGCAAGGTAGACTATAGGCAGCCAGTGCAGAAAATGGAGCACCAGTGTTCTATGCTTCCGACGGCCCATCCCCGTCATGAGGTGGGCTGCCGCATTCTGCACTAGCTGCAGTCTCTGGGACGTCACCAAGGGTAGCCCCACATCGAGTACATTGCAGTAGTCCAATCTCAAGGTGATAAATGTGTGGATGATAGTGGTCAGATAGGTGCCTGATATATATGGCCGAAGACAACGGACCAGATGTAGTTTACAAAAAGCACTCCTCGCCACAGCTGCCACCTGGGCATCCAGGAGCAATCCCAGGCTCTGAACCTGAGGGACCAAGAAAGGACGCACCCCATCAATGATGGGAGCCTCCACTTCTTCGCCCCTCCCCACCAACAACATGTTCCAGGGTCCTGCCAACATCAGATTTAATCAGCCTACATCCAAGTGCACCCAGAATGTTCAAGGATCTTGGAAGTGGAGGAGTGAGACCGAGTGATAACTGGGGGCAGTGGAAGGACTTAACCTGGATTTTTCAAGGATAGGGACAGCAGTGATGTTCTTGAAGGCAGAGGGACGAGACACAGAAGAGAGGGAGAGGTTGGTAATATGCAGGAAGAAGGGGCAATAGTGGAGAAGATAGCAGCTAGGAGGCAGAAGAGAGACAGTCAGGACTACAACAAGGGGGAAGAGGAGTGGATGTGGTTGATCTTTTATTTGAAGGAGGATGCAAGATCCTGTGCACAAAGGGAAGAGGGCGAAGGAGGAGGTGGTTTGAGGGAAGCAATAGTTAAGAGACAAAGCAATGACAAGCAAAGATTTTTTCTTTGCTGAAGATCTGAAGGGATCTTATCAATTAAGGAGACTAGTGCCAACAAATAATATAAAAACCTTTAGGACTGTTAACTATTTTCTTTCCACCTTTTGAATTTAGCTGCAGCATGAACGGTTAACATTCAAACTCAGAAGTGTCCTTTCACAACAGAGGCTTATGTCCCTTGCAGGGGGAAGAAGGAAAGAAATTCTGAAAAGTGTAACTAAAATCACATTCCATTAATTTTAACTAAAAGACATACTGTACAGCCCACACTAGGTTAGTTCCTTAGAGGATTCAGAATGACTCTTACATCTTGCTTATATAATGGATAGGATACAGAACTAAGTGTCAGAGCAGGAATTCTGTTAGGGAAGGCACATGCTTTTTTTTGGGGGGGGGGGCTGGGGAGATGTTACAAGGTGCAAAAGCCCTACCCTGGATCCACCTGCAAGGAGATAACTCTGAAATCTCAATTACCTTGATTTATATGTCAGCCTTTCCAATGAGGCTCGGGGAGGCTTACAACAGCATATACAAACAGCTCAATATCCTGCTTGACACCCTCCCTGCCACACCAGGCAGAGAGGATTTGGGGGGGTGGGGTGGGAATGAATGCTTTAAATCAGGAGGTTAGTTATTGCTTACACCACCAAACAGCCTATATTGAACCGGAGCTACCTAACTCAGGAACCTTGGAAGTAGCAGATGCGGGGGGCTAAAGGGGTGGGAGTCAGTTTGTTGTCAAGCTTAATCTTCATTTGAATTAAAAAAAATATCTGATAACGTAAGACTGCCAAAACAGAAAACTCAGATGACACAGATTTGTGTCAGCTGTCTGAAATTCACACTGGCACGAACACATCTTTCTAAGAGTGAAAACAGACATGACGCTAACCACCCTTTAACCACCCTTGGTGGTCATTTATGCATGTTTCAGGGCTGCATAGGGCACCAATACAGCCCTGCATCATGCATAAATAACCACCAAGGTTGGTTAAAGGGTGGTTAGCGTCATGTCTGTTTTCACCCTAAGTCTTACTTCACTCACCTAACACCTTGACGTGCAAGCATCCTGCAGGAATGCCAATGCATTGTGCCAAGAGGGCCTCCCAAAACCACTTTATTGGTTTAGCTAAGCTGCTACTGAGAAGAGATACATGCGAGTAGATCACCAAGGATCAGAGTCCAAGGGCATATAAAAGGCACATCCATACTGCGACCAAGATTTTGGGGTACCCTTCTCTCTGGCTGTCTCCTAAAGGACCACTGGACCAGTCATGACTCAGTTACTCCACTTATAGTAAGCTCTGGGCACCACTCTCCCCACAGTGTTCAAGCTCATAAGAGGTTAACCCTTTTTCACCCATGTTTCAGGTGTCCAGAGTCATCAGAAAAGTAAATATGTTAGGCTCGTCTTGGTGTTAAATCAAGAATTCCCCCAGTCATTACCCTGTGCCAGTAACTACACAGACACATGCTTTATAATGAGAAAGTTTTATATAAGAATTAAGAATCTGAATATTGGTTCAGAGTAAATAACGAAGGTGCATAATAAAATGAAATCAAAACAATATGCAATGCTAGTTTAGTTGATCAGGTTGCCTCTCTACTAGTTACCTATCCCCTGTTCGAGGGGGCCAAAAAAATCATGCTGCATCTTAGTTGGGAGCTGTGATCTTCACATACCGATAGTATCAAGAGTTTCTTCTCATGTCCTAAGCACACATTTAACTCTTCAGGCCACCTTGCTTTGAGTTAATAAACGTCCATTGTTTGTTATTTACCTATTGCATAGTCTTAACCTAAGTTTACACAGATGGCCGTTTTTGAGGTTTTATAATGCTATTTTCCTGGCTAAGGTTAATCTATCTTGAGCAAACTTGCCATATGATAAGTTTCCCTCTGGCTCATACAATAAGTGTTTGTATTAACCATCTTTAAGGGGGGGGTCAGAGGTTTGTTCCCGCCATCAAGGTATTCCGTGCTAAGATTGTGGCAAAGATAAGATATGGGGCCTTATTGTGGGGGATGTCGCCTGATGTGACGAATGTATTAGAGCCTGTGCTCCATAAGTTCCTGAGGAGTTTGATACAGATGCCAAACACAACACCTTCGGTCCTGCTCAGACAAGAATTGGGGATGCACTCTTTAAGTGTGGATACTATGGAAACAATGCTGTCAAGTATGTTTAAAATTAGCTTTGGTCATGTAACTGAGCTGGCAAATATGTACCTACTAGAAAAACGGGTTAATGAGTATGTAGGCTCCATTTGGTGGAATAACATAAACGATGTCCTAAATAAAATTGGCCTGTCCTATTCATTCCTAATGAATTTCCTATTTAATGTGGTAAAAAATTTGATAAAGACTAGGGTCAGGGATCTGGATGACCAGACGTCTAGAGCTACGATTGCAGGACTACAGACATCTCCGTGGTACCAGTTTTTGGTCCCCGACCGTGGTGGTGCTGAGTATATCAAGGGGGAGTTTCCATTCCAGTACAAATGGGCATTTTGCATGCTGCGATTTCAGATCATGCCATCTGCAGTCCTGGAGGGAAGATTTTTAGGTATCCCGTATGAGGATAGGATATGCCCTCACTGTCGGTTGGGAGTTGAGGATGTAGTCCATTATCTTTTCTTATGCCCGATATTTTCTAGCCTCCGTGAGAAGATGGAGAACCTTCTCGATGTCCCGCTTAATCTTACAGTTAAGCAGAAAATAGTATTTCTCCTCGAGGGTAAAAATCTATTAAGGACAGAGCTAATGGCGCGATAGGCGTATTTAATGCAAAAGTTTAGGGCGCAGAACATGGGGATATTGGAGCATTAAGTCAGGATTAAATAATGGATCTGTATTGTTGGAGTAATAGCTGGATAGCTGGGCTGGATAAGTTATGATTTGCCCGGTTGAGGTATTTTTATTTTTGTTTGTCTATATATGTATTAACATTGTGATTTTATATGATGTATGTTATGTGTATTATTTGTTTTGTCATGGCCTGTGGCCAGTACAATAAATTTTATATATATATAAAAACCATCTTTGACATCATGACCTTCCCCATGTTACACATGAAGATCTCACTACACACATCATTGCTGGGTTCATAACTCCCCTTGACAGCACCCTATGCCATATGTTCTGCTAATTCTCTTAAATTCAACTAAGGTTTTATAGTGGAACAAGAAACCTGCTGTGGTGCAGCCAGCCACACAAGACAGTCAGGGAAGGCCACCACACCTTGCATAGCCTTACCCCCACTTGCACCGCACGGCTGGCGGCCACCAGATGTTCCCTCCAACCCCCAGGGCAGGGCTGCCGGCTACCTGCTACACAACGCATCCTCGGAAAAACACCAAGGACAGTGAAGCAGCCTTGCCCCACATGAGATAAGGCTGCCCAGGGCAGAGCAACTTGTGTGGCCAGGCCCCTTCCAGCCCACCACATGCGGAGCTCTGCGGTGGGGCTGTGAAAGACAAGCATTGTTGCCCATCGCACACAGCTACGTCAGGGCTGGGGGCGGGATTTTGGTCCTTCCACAAGAGGGAGATGGGGCAGGGCCAGACATGTACTCATTTGGCTGGTGCCATAGTCCACTCCAGCTATGGCAGCGTTTCTGTCAGGAGCCAGCCTGCCCTGCTTCTCTGTGACCATGTGCCCAGCTCCCCATGCTTGCCTCATAGTGTGGTGGCAATGATTGCCCACCATGGGGCCATGCAGGGATTGGGCCCTTGTCGCACTCATGTGGCCTCACCCTGTATCACCTTGCTGTCACTAGTAAGCTAGGAAGGCCCAGACTATAATTGGAAAGAATACTCTATGCTTAGAATATCTTTAAAGAGGCAGAGAATCAGATAAAATCTGATTTCAAATGAGATTTGACAGAGGTTGAAAGCAGTAAAGTGAGGTTTAAAGGAAGGAACAAAACAAAACAAATCTTAAATCAGTGTTTCCAGTTTTTGCCTATGCAGTCTCATTTTGAGACTTAAAAACCTAATCCTGTAATCCCAAACAGCAACGATGTGCTGAGTGTACCAAGTGCTGATCAGGACTGGGATCACATCCACAAATGGCCTGACCCTCACTTGGTGTCCCAACCCAGAGTTTAGGAACCTCTGTCCTAAAGGATAACATTGAAAAAAGATTTTCTTTGGTTCCAGGAACCTCAAGTACTTAAATACACTGACTTAGGCATGCCTAAAATCAACAGAAGTGCAATCTTTGTGGTTCTGTTTCTCCAAGAAGTTCTGTGCAGTCCACATTCTACACTTAGTAAAGATCACTTGCAAAAGGGGGGGGAAATACTCAAAAACACCCCCCACCACATCTCTTGCTTACACAACATGGCTGCTTGACACCATCTAGTGGCACAAAAGCCTTATGACATCTCAGTCCATGCAGTCTACATTACATCAAAAATAGCTTCTGGCTTCCAAGAATTTTCAGAAAGCAGCGCCACGCTTTCCTTACAGATATCACTAAACAGAAATGATACTTTTAACACTTTTTACAAGCTAGAGGGCAAGTAATTATGACCCATATGGTTTTGGAAGTGTCTCTTCTTGCACACAACTTTGTCCCTAGATCAGTGGTTCGCAATGTTTACTTGTGTGACACCATTCTATGATCAGCTGAGTGCGCTCTTGCAAGTTCCACCATTGGCCCAGGTCTATATGACCCAGGCACGAAGAGAGGCATTTTCAGTGGCTGCTTCGTGGCTTTGGAACTTCCTTTCCTTGGAGGTTCATCTGAGCCCTAGCCTGGGCATCTTCCAGAGGCAGTGCAAGATGTATTTATTTGTCCAGGCAATCAACAGGCAGGGGAAGAGCCTGGGTTGGGGCTTTATGAGCATTTTATTGGGCTATATTGTATTTTGTGTTTATGATGTTCTTAGCCTGAGCCTTCAGAGATAGTGCGGGACAAAAATTTAAAAAACATGCATTTTAGCAGTCGAGAACTCATGGGGTCAGATCCAGCAGTCATCAAGCTTCCAAAATTCAAAAACACAACAGAAGAGTAGACTTGCTGTGCAGAATCTATGTTGTGACAGGAAAGCAGGTTTTGGGGCTTGACTTGTATCCAACTTCTCTTAATTTCTTTATCTTCCCTCTCCCGTGGCTGCTGTGTCCATTCAGTTAGTATGTAATTAAATAAAGATTTAACCAATGTACTCCTCCTTTCTGATCCATCTCAAAGCACTTTCCCTCAACACTATATTATCTTGCACTTTGGAGGGCAGGTTGGCTTTTCATTTCTCCATGGAAGCTAGAAAACCAGTAAAGACTTGAGCTCTCCAAAAAATGGACTCATTTGAAGGCATCTGGCAAGCTGTACCCACAAACAATTAAACATATATTAAACATCAGCATTCTACAGTTCCCGTGGTTCATCAGAAGTGGTGGGTAGTGTTGCCTTTTCTAGTTCACTGGCTAAGTGTGTACACTGACCATTTCTTCTGACTGACCAGCGAGGATAAAAACTGTAATATTGCTGATATTCTCTATTAGCATAAATCATAATGTCCTGAGATTTTGAAGACAAAAGGTCATACTGTTCACATATTTAGGGGTATGCAGTGCATAGCTTTGTTACATTGACTGCAAAAAATCCCCCCCTCCAACTGCAGAATTATAACATTATTATTATACCAGCCCACAACTCACCCCTTGACTGCTGTCTGGGCACGTTAGAGCCTTGTACAGCTGCCACTTCCAGCACTGTGTCATATTAGCGTACCCACAATCGTAACAGATGTAAAGAAGTCTCCTAAAACACAGTGGGGGAAAACAGACATAATGCTAACGCCACTAACATTTCTTATGCATGTTGCAGGGCTGTATTGATGCCCTATGCAGCCACGAAACATGCATAAGAAACGTTAAAGTGGTCAGGGCCGGCCTTATCACAGGACAACCTGGGGCGGCCGCCCTGAGCCTTGTTCTTTCTGAGGGCCCCGCAATAGCCTCTATTTTCACCAGGACAGCTTGTGGGGGCACCACTCCCTCTCAGTGGGGTCCCAAACAGGACCACCTTCAGGGCACAGCAGAGGTTGCCCCCAAGAGGCCCTGCATTTTATTTTCACCCTGGGTCCCACAAATCTTAAGGCCAGCCCTGAAAGCGGTGTTAAAGGTGGAGTTAGCATTATGTCTGTTTTCACCCACAGGGATGTGCTAAAGGGATGTGCTCATCAGGATATCATGGCTACGCTTCCATTTATGGTTGGGTTATAAGAACAAATAAGGAGGCTCATTGTTAGCAATAAGATCTTAAGAGCTACTTCCTCTGCACTCTAGGAATTCAACTAGGACCACCACTACTACCACAGCTTTTTCCCCCCAGCTGTGGTAATCCTACTCTTGATTAGAGATGTAGGGTGAGAAGAAAAGCCCCATCCATGGTCCTTACGCTAACAGAAGCAATCCTGTAAAGAAATTAGGATGAAGTGTTGTAGCTACTGTCCCAATATGACATGATCAATAGCTAAGCAATTTATACAGCTCCCTACCTCAAACCTCTTAGAATTCATTCCTCCCCTTCAATTTTTCTTATTAGCTTTATGATAACTTTCAAAGTTAATCAGCAGAAGATGAAACTTCTGCCCATCTCGCAGAAGGTTGCTCTGTAAGATATTAAGGCTGAAAAATCAAATTACCAGTTCACACCTTGAAATGAACATAACTAATAAGACTGCATCAGGCTAACCCCAGAGATTTTAGGCCATACAGTGGTAATAAACTCACACTCACTCTGCATTAATATTCCTGTCATTACTACTATTAGTGTACCTGCGAGCAGTTTCTCGATAAATGCTCATGGAGAGCAGACTACCACAGTAACTTGAGAATGACTGTACTACCTAGTGAGGATATGAAATTAATGGGATTCAGTTACTTCCACCACACCTGAAAAGCGGAGAGGGTTCCCCTTAAGGCCTGCAAGTATAAAAGAGCAGCACTTGCGGAAGAGGCACCAGGACCACCTGTATTTCCATGAAAATGACAGTTCGGTTTGGGACAATTGTTTCCAATGTACCAATTTACTGTTTTATGTACTCCTACATTTCACATGCTTTTTTCCCCCCACCATAGCAAGTTAATGACAAACAAGTTTTCTAGGATATCCCGAAAGCAAAAGGTATTGGAAATATGTACCTGCAGAGAAGCCAAACTAATTGGAAAGAGAAGTAGCACTTTATAGGCTTTATAAGGCAGTAGCCATTGTCCCGATCACATTTTAAGCAGCTGTTTCCCTGAAAAAATTGCTTTCCAAACCAAAACTGAAGATTTTCGAAGATGTGAAACTACTTTTCTTCAGTATTTTTAATTTTTAAATTTTTTTAATTTTTTTTTTTAATACCCCACCCCTCCTGCCGAGGCAGCTCTGGGTGGTTTACAACAACAAAAATATAAATCAAAACCCACCCATCCTAACCCTCACCCCTCCACCCTACCCATCTCCCTCACCAAAGACCTGACAGAAGAGCCAGGTCTTACAGTATCGTCTAAAGGAGTGGAGGTCCGGGGCCACCCAGGCCTCCACCGGGAGTGAGTTCCACAGCCTTTTAGCCATAAAGCTTTGGATGTGGCTTCAGGTTTAAAATTCTGGTTTGTCTCACTTTTGTTTTTCCACTCTTGTAAATGTAAGAGTTTAATTTACACAGCAGTTTCTGGCACTCATTTACACATCTTCTCTTACCAGTACAGCCGTATCATTTCCGTAGGTGCTAGACAGAAAATTAAAAAAAATTCACAAGCTTACGTCAGCTTAAACAGAACTCAGTTGAAAGTTCAGAGTTTCAGATATGTTTCATTATGTAGTTTGACAAAAAATAAAGACAGATCTAAATTTTTGCTTCCCTTCATTTTACCCATCAGTATTTGATAATACCATTTAATTTTGTTAATAAAGCTTGCTTTCTCCATTGAACACCAGATTACTTGTATGACAATTATTTGAGTCCTAAACCTTTTAAAGAAATCCATTAATTTTACAGTTTTTTCCTGAACTGTTTCTACCAACCCACTTCACACCCTTTTGAGCTAGGAGAGAATCTCAGAGATACACCTTAGCTCAAATATAAGTTTTCTAAAGCTAAAGCCAAGAGCTTGACTCTACAATCCTTATTTGAGACTAGCTCTCACAGGAGGGGGGGGGGGGGAAATCTTAGCCTAGGTGAGATTACAGGAATTGCTGTATGTGTGCACACAAGGGACACCCCTCAGCCCTAAGCTTGAGGGGGGGGTGAGTTTGTGCCTGCCCGCGAACAGGGTGCCGGGCATGGATTGGGCAAAGGGTTCCTTTTGCCGTCCTCCCTGCCTGCTCATGGGCAGCAGCACAGGTAGGCCAATGGGGAGAGAGGAGGGGCACCAGGTGGGCAGGGGGCGTGGACAGGTATATATCCAGGTGCCTCTTCCTCTCTCCTCAACCTCAGGCTGCACGCGGAAGTTTTTTCCTTCAGGCACATGAGGATCTTCTCTTTATCAAGGTGTGTCCTCGTTGCCAGCAGCCATGGGGCTGAGGGGGGAATGGGGGGAACCCCGACCTCAGCTTGAAAATTAAAGTCCCCTGGAGGGGCTGAGGGAAAGGGGGGGGAATCCCCACCTGGAGCACCGCCGCCGCAGGGCTGAGCGGCAGTGCTCAGCTTACATCTAGATGTGTATAAGAGACAGGGGGGGGGGGGAACCCTGACCTGGAGCGCCGCCGCCACGGGGCTGAGCAGCTGCGCTCAGCTTGAAAATTAAAGGTCCCTAGAGGGGCTGAGGGAAAAGGGGGAGGGGAAGGGCTTTGGACAGCTGATCGAGGAAGTGGGGGCCATGGAGGGATACTCGCCAACCGGTCTCAGTTGACACGCTGGCTCGCTTGTTGGCAGCACTGCCTCGCATTTGCTCGTCTCCCTACGAGGGGTTGCTTTTTCGGGCAGCCTTTTCAATTGCAATTTTTGGGGCGTTGCAGATCAGTGAATTGGTTCCCTCATCACAGGGCGATTGTAGGGGTGTGGCCCTGGAAATCGGGGACGTAACCTGTGCCCCCGATGCTATCACCATCATGATTCAGCTATCTAAGACCGATCAAAGGGGGAGGGGTCAGCAATGGACGCTGCACCGAGCCACGGTAGGGGTGGTGTGCCCAGTGGCGGCAATGGAGGAATATTTGGAGGTTCGCCCGCCTTTAGAGGGTCCTCTATTCATCCATTTTGCTGGGGCCAGGCTGACAAAATTTCAATTCCAGGCCATTTTTAAGAAAGGTTTGACGGCACTGAGACTGAAACCTGCTGGTTACGGGTCTCACTCTTTCAGGATCGGTGCAGCTTCCACGGCAGCCGCAGGGGGCCTGTCTGCATCACAAATTATGGCTATAGGCCAATGGCGATCCGGTGCCTACCGCAGTTACGCGAGGCCTTTCGCCCCACTCGCAGTTGGCGCAACATGTTTAGAATACTGATATTGTGTTTTGTTATATGCAGGTGATGACCGGTTGCCAAGTGTATGGATCTGTGGGCACAGCACTGTACGGTGGGCTGAATGCCACGCGGCAATTTCTGACTTTGGTTCGCAGCTGGGTTGTGGGCTCCAAGCCGGCCTTTACTGGTTTGGGCGCAGCAGTATGTGCTGGGAGCATCTGTTACCTTCGCTCCTCTGCAGGGCCGAGCAGTTCGGGCCGCTTGCCATCCTCAACATCCATCTGGGTGAAAATGATCTCAGATTGCGCAGCGCATGGGAGCTCACTGGAGCAATGAAAAAGAGGACATCTCAGAATTAGTGGCTCAGTGGCCACGGGCACTCATTTGGTGGTCGGATTTGCTTGCCCGGAGGGTCTGGAGGTATACCACTACACCGGGCAAGATAGAGCATGCCAAGCGAAAAGTCAACCAGGCCATGTGAGTTTGTTGGGCGCTTGGGGGGCCGGATAGTGCACCATGAACAGATCGTGAGCCAGCAAGCAGGTCTCTTCCGGCACGATGGAGTGCGTTTATCGGTTCAGGGGAACACGCTCTGGCTCGAGGACTGTCATCCATTTGTATTTTAGGTTACCTGGGGGGGGGGGGGGGGGGGGGGGGGGGGGGGGGGAAGGGGTGGAGTAGCGAGTCACCTCCCCCCTTTTCATGGCGGTTAGCAGGGTAGGAATCGTGCTGTGGTAAGGCTTCCTATGAGCTGAGGTGTCGCGCTTCTACCCGTTACCACTCGGCGAGCTGGGGGGGGGGGGGATCTTAAGGCAGGGGGCCCCAGCCCAGGCTCGGAATGGCTGGTTTGGGGGCTGCAAACCAGCCCTGACCTGAGGGGAGGGTGAACTCGAAGGGTCGATTCACCCGGGCAGGGGGAGCGAGATTTAGCTCAACCCCCTTTTGCCTGCTTTATGCATGGTTCCTCCCCGCTATTATGTACACAGGTTCTTATTGTTTGTTATGGATGTGTAAGTTATATTGTAATAAAGTTTCGGCCAAGGCCTTTTACCCAAGAGAATGTCTCTGTCTGTTCTTATGGGTGGTGCGGGCACAATGCAAATTTCTCCTGACAGAAGGCTTGTTTAATCTGTACTATTAATAAACCTATAACAATATGTTATGGGGAGGAGGGGTTAGTGAAAAAGAAAAGCATTTCTTAGCCAGGAGATCCAGTGTATCAAGGCAAGGTACCTTGAACCTGGCTGCCGATAGCGTGCCGAGCCAGGTTCAAGGTATTGGTGTTAATATACAAGGCCCTTCACAGTCTGGGCCCCTCATACCTCAGGGACCACCTCGCCCTCCGCACCCCAGAGCGGCTCCTTCAGTTCGCCGGGGGTGTCTTCTTGGAGGTCCCCCGTGTTAAGCGGGAGGCCACAATGGAGAGGGCATTCTCGGTGGCCGGGCCACGCCTTTGGAATTCCCTCCCGGAGGCAGCTCACCTGGCCCCAAGCCTTTTGACATTTCAGTGAATTTGTAAGACCTGGCTGTTCGCCCAGGCCTTTGGGGAGGGGGGTGGATGGGTTAGGGGGTGTTTTAGCTTCCCCTACCCTTATTTATTTATTTATTATTATTATTATCCCAGCCTGTTTTACTGTAATGTTTTTATGGATTGTTTAGTATTTTTTATATATAAATTGTTTTTATTATGAACTTGTTAGCTGCCCGAAGCTGTTCGCAGGAGGCGGGATACAAATTGAAAAAATAAATAAAATAAATATAAATAAGTTATCTGGGTGTGAATTAAGTCAGTGGCCTCTGAAAACAGGAGCACAGAGTGCGGTTTTTCCCTCTACAGCTCTCCATAAGGAGACTGTATACATACAGCTACAGAACTAGAGCAAGTAGGGTTGGAGACCTAGGGGATTATTGTAGCAAACGCGCACACGCACAAGGAGAAAAAAGGGGTCTAAGACCCTTTTCAAAATTACTACTTCTCCACATCAGATCACTAGTTTTCACCCTCTGTCCCTCTCCCCTCAAAATCATCATTCCATTTCTTTCAACATGACAATTCCATCATGACAAAGCATATCGCACTATTTCACACAGTCTAATATTAAACAAAAATCAATCAATCATTTACATGCCTTAACCAGTTAATCAGACTGCTGATGTTTTCCCTGTGTATATGAAATTAAGATGTTAGTGTGATATTTTCTATGTATGGATTAACTCATTAAGGCATGTGAATGATAATTAATTTGTTTAATATTAGACTGTGTGAAGTGGTGTGATATGCTTTGTCATGACAGAATTGTCATGTTGTTGAAAGATGAAAGGGACTGAATTTTGTGGGGAGAAGGACAGAGGGTGAAAATTAGTGATCTGATGTGGAGAAGTAATAATTTGAAAGTATAGGAGTTAAAGTGCTCAGATTATTATATTGAGAGGATTTAAAAATATTAGGAATGATTAATTCAACTTAACCATGAATTTAAATCTTTGGTTTTTAAATGCTGGAATTCGTTTGATTTTTGGGTGGTTGGGTATATTTTTAGTTGAAGTGTGCAGTAGCTGTTCTATGAATCAATGTAGGAACTTTGTATTTTCTACACTGTGCCTCTTAGCATTAGCATTTTTACAACCATATAGTTAGTGAGGAGTAGGGGATCGCGTGTGTTGGATTAGAAAGCGTGCTCATGTTTGTTATGTTCTGGAAGGATGTACTGTCTTGCATTAGATGTTGCGTTTTGATATTATACATTTTATTTTTATTTATTTATCAATTTATACCCCATCCCTACGGTAACAGCAGCTCGGGGCGGCTAACAATTTTTAAAGAGTAAAAAAAATACAATAATATAAATATAAAAAGATCATAATAATATAAACAATTTAAAACAGGGTTAGGATAAATAAATAAAGGTAAATAAGGGTAGGGTGGAGCTAAAAAATCCTAACTCCCCCTCCCCCAAGGCCTGTGTGAACAGCCAGGTTTTACAAGCCCGCCGGCATGTTAAATGGTTTGGGGCCAGGCAAGCTTCCTCCGGGAGGGAATTCCAAAGACGCGGCCTGGCCACCAAGAATGCCCTCTCCATTGTGGTCCCCCGCTTAACACGGGTGTTGGAGAAGAGGTGCTGGGTGTACATACAATGTTCCTTTTTTTAAAAAAAATCTATTTTTTCTGGCTGGTAAAGCTAATTTTGAGGCCAACTGATGGTTCACAATATACAGCATTCCCCATTTTGTAGTCTGGTTTTTCCAGCTGATAAACCTAATTTGGACAGGAAGTGATGGAGTACAATTACATTGTAAAAAAAGATGTTCTGCAGACTTTCTTGCATATGCGACGCAACACGGTACTGTGTAACCACCATTACATTTTCAAATTTGCGACATAAATACAACGCTTACTACAGCGGTCCCCAAGGGTCTTGCAACCATTTCCCCAACTCAAGGGTATGTGACTATACCCCACATAACCTCCCCTTACCCTTGGACACCAGTACATGACTTTCCACTCTGTACCTCATCTGTCAAGTAAGCTTCATTCAGTAGAGGTTTAAACTATGTTATTAGCTCTTTGAAGCTCTTCCTATACTTACCGAGCTGAAAACCGTACCCAACTTCTCCCCAAACGAGGTCACCGCAAGACGACCTCTCCTCCCACCAAACCTCTCAGTCGCAAAACAGCATTTATTTTTTTCCTAACGACCTGATTTCTCAGCTCATTCTTCCTCGACATGATGAATATTCAATGTTCCCAGCACAGAGACAACACACGCGTAACATAAGGATTTCTTCCCTTCCGTTCGACAGCCTCTTTTACTAACAATAACTTTTATATTAAAAACACCTCCCCCACCCCACCCCAAATTCAGTAGCAATTACTTGAGATTGCACTTTAATTTTCTAAACCATTCACATTCAGCTACACCCCTCAGTAAAGTAGAAATACCAGGCAACAGATTTTAGTCATAACCCGGAAGTCAAATGATGGAAAACTCCCATGTTAAAGAGAGGCAGAGATTCAATGAAAACGCGGTCTTGCTTTAACTAACAGAAGTGTGACCGTGCCTCTATAATAAGTTACAAAACATTACATAGAAACATAAAAGTTATGCTTAACATAAGCATTTGGAACATGAATGTGTTCAGCTGAGGCAATTTAGCAACAGATTCTGCAATACTCAAACCAAAAATGTGACATTTCAGAGGTAGCCAATGGAATTTTAGATCCGAAGACTCGGCAGAGAAACTCATGCCCCAGGAGTTACCAAAAGGTATCCAAATCAAAGTATTTTTTAAAAGAAAACTCTGTGCCCACCATTCTGACATGAAAGGTTTTAACAGGTTTAGCTTTTTGTCAAACACCAGTCTTAATCCAACTCTGGAAAGGCTGCTAAAAGGACATAAAATCAGAGATGAGGAATCTCAGGCCCAAGGGCCAAATGCAGCCTGCAACTAGTTTTCACTTGGTCCATTTCCAGTTCTTAGATCTGACTCCTGGATTCAGTTCCTAACTCCCAAACACTGAAAGGCCAAGATAAAGTAAGGCATGTAAGAATATGGGACAGATCCATGGCACAGGTTCATGATCTGAACCCTACTTTTCCTAAGCACACCCTTTAAAGCACTCCCCACCCACCCCCAATTTCTGTGTGGCCCTCAGAGCTTGTACTAATTTTCAAAGTAGCCCCTGGGAGGAAAAAGGTTCACCATGCCTGACATGAATGGTCAATAGGTAATGACCCTGGTGCAGTAATGGATGCTTTAGGTTGGACTGCTCTCCTCTCAACGAGACTAATACAGACAGGGGCGTAGTTCGGGTGGAATGGGCCCCTGGCCAAGAAGTCAAGATGGGCCTCCCTCTGTGTGTCCTGCAGGCAGGCCTAGGGGCGCCACCCGGCTCGGCAGGCCTGGGGGCGCTGCTATTAAACACACAAGGCACCCAAAATGCATTAAGCACATTATGTCATGAAAAGAGACTATATATATTAGTGGTGGGACCCCGGGCCCATTACCGGTTACCGGATTTACCGGTTCTACAAAAACCGGATTCCCGGATTAAATCCGGTATACCGGTACCAGATTTATTTCACTGAGTTCAATGGGGCGCTGTGTCCCCATTGAACTCAATGAAATAAATGAATTCCTTCCCCCTCCCCCTCCCAGGCTGCGCAGGTGGAAGGCGGGACACCCCTCACCCACCCTGCCCAGCCTGGATTTTTGTTTAAATAAAAACAGACTGAGAGGCGAGGCGAGCCCACCCCCCCCAGCACCAGCGGCCGCGCCGTCCCCGCAGCCGCCGATAAGTATGACCCGATCCCTGGGGGGGGTGGGGGGTGTTCAACACCCCCCCACCCCCCAGGGATCACCCCTACTAAAGTGCATAGCTT
>QEPC01012458.1:1679408-1694472 GCA_003113815.1 Sphenodon punctatus
AAAAAATCCGGTACCCGGAATCCGGTACCCCGGACCGGATTACCGGGTCGAATCCGATAATGCCGGTACGCCCGGTACCGGCATTATCGGATACCGGATTTTACCGGTTTCCCGCCCCTAATATATATATAGTTCAGTTGTGCCCTCACAATCAATGCATGCTGCTCCCACCCCATAACCAGTTCATTTGCGCCCCCACCCCCATATAATCAATTCACACTACCCCCCACCCATAAACATTTCATTTGCACCCCCGAGGCAGCGTGAATTGATTATATAGGGAGCGCAAATGAACTGGTTATGGGGTGGGGGTTTAAAGACAGTATTCCTGTTAGCATTAAGAAGAGTTAGTGAAATAGCAGCCATAATAATCTCAGAACCATATTTGCATATTTTCCAAGATAGGTAGTTATTTAGGATGTAAAGCAATATCTATTCTAAGATAGTATAAGTAAGACAGTTGTAAGAATGTGGCCTTTTTTACACAGGCCTCTCCCACCCATGAACACGCAGATTTCTGCGTGTTCATGGGTAGGGGAGCCCCATGTGAAGGATGCGCTGTGTGTGCCTGCGATCAATGGGTGTGTGCGCACACATGCCTAACACGCATCCCCACTCACCCCCCACTCGTCCCCACGCACGGAGCAACCTGGGAAAACAGCAGTTGCTCCATGGGTGCGGATGAGTGGGGGGGTGAGTGGGGATGCATCTATGGCCGTGTGCACACCCCGCTCACACATCAGTGCACCCATGGACCCCCCACCTGGCAGAGCCATGTAAAAACAGCCTGTGAGGAGCCATAAGAACAGAAGGTTGCTGCTTTGTAAACAAGATGACTCCAAACATTCTCACAACACCCACCCTTCCAGCCTCCACATGGAAGTTTCTTATATTCCTAGAAAGGATTGGAAGGAACTGTCATTCTGAGGGGGAAGAGTGCTTTTTATACTAGAGGAGCTCTAGACCATCACGTGGTCTATTATTTTAATATGGTAAGTATGCCATGCACAAGCCAGTTGTGAGACTGTCCGATGCCATCTCGAAGAACCTTCTTTACAAGACAACAACCTTCTGATTGCTCACATGGGGAGGAATGGTTTGTTTACAAACAGCTTTATCTCCCAGTCCCATCCGTGTCCCCTGATGCTGTGGCCCAAAAGCTGGTGTATTCTCACCAACTACTTTGTCTCCATGTCTTGCTTTCGGGACTCACACAGCAACCACATTCTCTCTCTCTCTAGACCCCTCTCCTTGGAAAAGGTTCTCTGACTCAAGGCTATCCAACATTCCTAGTTATCAGCCCTGACTTTTTTACTGCCTCATTCTCCTATTTTGCTCATTCCAGATGGCTAGCAACATCCTCCCTGTGGCTCACTATCCCAGATGGGAGCAATAGAGTGGCTAGGCTGTTGTCAAGAGAGCTACACCCTGCAGACCCCTACAACAATGCTTCCTAAGCTTTTTGCCTGCATCACCCCATTTTGAAACTTAGATTTTATTCTCCGACCACAGATACGAGCAAACACCTGCAAAGTATATCAATTGGATTGTGACCCCATCTGCAAATGGCATGACCCTAGCAGGGGGTCTTACCCCCCCGGTTTGAGAACCTCTGATCTTTAGGGTAGCACCCTGCCGCAAGGCAGAAACTGCCTAGCCCAAAGATTTATTTTTAGCATCAGCCAAGCATTGTCTTTGCAAGTCTGAATATTCACAGTCTTCCTTAGACACTGGGAAAGAAATACAAATGTATTCTTGTAGTAGGAAGGGAAGAAAAAGTAAAGCTTAGATGCAAGAAGCATCTGCAGTCTAACATTGAATTCTTTTCTTGCCACTATCCTGCACCTGCCAATTATCCTATGTACTCAAGAGTGCAGATGCTTGCATATTCTCAGTTGTAAAAAAACCCAACAGCGAGAAGAATGCATTTTGTGTGTGCGCATATTTACGAACCACTTGAGAAGAGACATCTCTTTAGCGTCTGCTGAACAGGAAGAGAACACAACTAATTTTAAAATTATAAAAGAAAAAAAAAAATGTGACAGCAGGGAGGAGAAGATTCCTTCCAAAGCAAGGAGCTCCAACATGAAGAGCCTACACATACACATATACCACACTTGGACGTTACACATTAGGGACGTCCAATTGAGACCCAAATCATTCACTGAAATCTTATTCTCATTATAGGTTTTGCCTTTACTGTATATATTTTGGTGGAGAAGGAGTTCCACTATAGCTGCCTGTAGGGACCTCAAGGATACCCGAAAAAGGTGGATAATTCATGGAAATGAAAAGGTATTCTCTCCTAAAATCTAATCCATTCCCCTGCCCTTAAAACAGGACCAAGTGTACGTAAGCCATATCTGGCAGAGGTTCTAGTTAACAAAAAAGCCCCACATTTTCCAAAATGACAATGTTTTTTTATTGCCCTATTATCCTTATAGTTAGAAGATTCTTCTCAGTGTTTAACCTAAATCTTTTCTCCTTCAATTAAGTCCCTTACCTTTACGCTAAAATCAGTAGCTTCAGAGGACAACTGCTTGCCATCCTGCTTAGGGCAGCCTTTCACATATTTGAAGAAATACGTCCCCTCCTCAAACAGCCTTCTCCTGTCTAGGCTAAACATTCCCAGTTCCTTCAACTTCTTCTCATAGGTTTTGCATTCCAAAACTTTTAAAATCACTTTTGAGTGAAAACAGACATGACACTAAGGGTGAAAACAGACATGACACTAACCACCCTTGGTGGTCATTTATGCGTGTTTCAGGGCTGCATAGGACAACAATACAGCCCTGCAACATGCATAAATAACCACCAAGGGTGGTTAAAGGGTGGTTAGCGTCATGTCTGTTTTCACCCTAACTCCACTTTAACACTGCTTTAACATTTCTTATGCATGTTGCCGGGCTGCATAGGGCACCAATACAGCCCTGCAACATGTATAAGAAATGTTAAAGTGGATTTAGCATCACATATGTTTTCACCCTTTGTTGCTTTCTTCTGAAGCCTCTCCCATTTGTTAACATTTCCCTTAAAATGTGGAGCTCCAATTTGGACACAGTAATCCAGCTGAAGCCTGACAACGATAAGTTGAGTGGAACAATTACATCTCATCTCTTGGATATGATGCTTCTACTAATGCATCCCCAAATAGTATTTGCCTTTTTGGGGTGTTTTTTTTTTTTTTTTTGCAACAGCATTGTATTGTTGGCTCACACCGAATTTGTGATCCATTACACACACACAGCCTTCTCAACAGTATTATTGCTAACCAGTTCCATCACATTCTGCATTTAATTTTTTTCCCCTATCCTGCTTTACATTTCCCATTTCTGAATTTTATCTTACTGTTTCCAGATCGTCAAGTACATTTTGAATTAGTGTCCTCAAAACTGTTCATAGCTGGCCCAAAGCCGAGAGGGAGATTACAGATTTAATAAGCATCTGGTTGGCTCCTTCATCCAAATAATAGATTAAAAAGTAACTGAACAGCACCAGACCCAATATAAGACCCACTTGTTGTCTTCCCCCAGTTTGACACACCAGACAGTAACTCTATAGAGTCCATATTTCCCTAGCTTGCAATTGAGTCTGTCAGATGGAAGTGTCAGAATGCCACTAGTGTTATCATCTGCATTACTCCCGTCTACTAAGCTAATCATTTTACCAAAAAAAAAAGAAAAAATGGTGTGGCATACTTACTTTTTACCTCCCCTGACTATCCTCTAAACATATACAAAATTATTAGTTTACTATTTGTTCTAGTGACTTATGAAGTATTGTAGTCAAGCTAACTGGTCTTTAGGTCCCCATGTTTCTTTATACCCTTTTCTAAAGAAAAAAAGAAACAAACTACTACATTTGTCCTTTTCCAGTCTCTGGGAAATCACCTGTCCTCCATGAATTCTTGAAGATAATTTCTAATGGCTCCCTGACCACTTTGGCTAGTTCTTTTAATACTCAAGTCAAGTTTTATTTAGGGACGTCAGCCTTCGCCATCATCCAAACACATCCAATTAAATAAATATAAAAACAAGCATAAAATGCAAATAAGTTATAATTGACATGAAGCAGTTTATTATAATCCAGTGTTGACCACGACTGACCACTCTCAATAGTCTTTTAATACTATAGGGTGAATTTCAAACTTTGCCCTTCTTCCTTACCCTAATCTGCATTCTTTCCCCCATTTGTTACCATTTAACGTAGACACTATATGGTCACAAACTACTTTTGTTTTTGTTAAATATGAAGATGGAAGCAAATATAAGTGCTGAGCGCTTCAGCTTTGTCTCATTAGTTATTTGCTTACCTTCCCCATTGATTGATGAGATAGTAGTTTCCTTTGCCTTTTACTCTCTAGCTGTTATTCATTTTGTGCTTCTCCGATATTGCTTGTGCATGCCTCTGCTAGCTCTTTATACTCGTTAGTGAGAATACCTTATTTCCTGCAAGAGTCCTCTTTTGGCTATGATGAAGATAGGGCCTTGCCCCATATTTAGCAGGCATTAGGGTGTGAACTTGCCCATTTTCTCACCCCTTTGCATTTGACAAATTCCAGGACAAGCTGTATGAACAGCAGCTGCTGTGGGGCAAGGGCACAATTCTGCTTAAACAAGACCAAATCACCCTGAAACTAGGCACTCATCTTGCCATTGTGGAAGTAACTACACTGGTCTCTTCTATTCCCCTCACCCCCCCGTTTCCATCAAGAGGGTTTCCTACTGTAGCTTCATTATGGGCTCTCTTAGAAACTGCCAGCTCTCCTGCACTACTCCTTCCTGTTTTTCCATTCTTGAGATCTTAGCCAATACATTTAAATCTCCTGAAATCCAGTTTTGCAATTTAAAAATATTAATAAAAAACAATGGTGTGCTAGCTCTGTTTCCTTTAAAAAATAAATAAATCACAAATTCTGCCTTTTCATGATCATTTTCATCAAAGTTGCCTATTACCCTGAGTCTAGCCATCTTAAAGGAGCCAAACAGCTACTTAAAACTTCATCTGAAGTCCCAGGTGGGCAGAGACCACCATCTAAAATCTAAGTTTTAAGCAATCCAGGTTCCAACATATATTAGTGAAATTAGTTCTCCATTACAGCGGAATGCCATGTTCCAAGGACTCGTACATCTATTCAGAGGAGCTAGTGGCACAAACTCACATACTGGGTGTTGTGTGAAAATCTTTACTGCTTTCTGTGCTTCTTCATGATCCCCCATTTCCACTTTATGCAAGGAGTGGGCCATTGAAATGTAGAAGAATCAGCAGTTGTGAGTACACTGCTACAGGGCATAGCATTCGGATGAAAAAAATGTGGCTAAACTGCAAGGGTGTTGTGTGAACAAGATCCAAGTTTCTTTGTACCTCTTATTTTGGGTTTCCTCTTGCGAAAGAGCATATGATTACTAAATTGGGTGGCATAACATCACAGAAAGGAGGCAGACAGCAGAATGCAATACATAAAAGAAACAGACAATTGGTTTTTACCTCTGAGGTCTACGAATGTCCCAGAGTCCCACACCCTCTTTAGAGTTGGCTGTAGCTAGCAATCTTGGCTCTACAGGGTTAAACATCACACTATGGAAGGCTGATGGGTAGTTTGCCAAGCAGAAGGGCTCTGTTGAAAAAGGTAGACATGAGAACAAATAACGCATACAATTGTTGTGATGCAATGGTTTGGCAGCTCATTATACTATCTGTCTATAGTGACATGAAAACATTTGCCCTGCAGTTTTTAAAGTTAACACATTCCATACAAAGTAACTGGCGTTTTGAAATCCACCCACATCTATGTCGTCTTTCTGCAGCATGGAAAAATCCCATATATGGGATTTTATATAAAGCATTCTGAACACAGAAGCAAAATGGCTTGAAAACAGGTCACAATTGCAGGTCCAGTACTTGGAATAATAAATTTTATTGATCTTATGAAAGCTATTTGCAGGAATAGTATAATATATTATTTAAATAAATAAATGCAACATAGCAGTTAAAATAAAGACAGTCTGATCCATCTGAACAGCCAGATCTCTGTAGCCCTGCTGGCTTAAAGATGCCATTGTCAGTTTTATTTGAACAGATTTCTTGATTAATAAAGATGGGTTGAAATTAAGAGGCAACATACTCCAGCATAATTAAGCAGCACAATATGCAAGTGTACTTTAGCTTACTTAGAGAATAGGTATACGTTTCCAATAACAGGTATTGGAAGTCAGTCAGCAGGTATACAAAAGAAGTAGCTTACACCAGTTTGGCATACTGGGCGAACCATAATTGGATTATATTGAAACAGAAAAGAAATGCAGTTTACAAGCCCACCCAAAAGTGTCAAATCTGGCTTTGGTCCAAAGGCAGACCCTTTAATTCTACATCATCATTACAGGCCCCTGCTGGGATGTACAATGTAATATCCCTAGAATGGTAATTCTTGGCGAGAAATACAAATCCCATTCATTGAAAAGGAGCTGCTGGAACAGTGACAGACATTATTAAATGTATATCCTTTTTTGTTTACTCATGAAAAACCCAACACAAAATCTATTAAATGTTTAGCCAAGTTACTGCATGTAAATGCTTGCATTTCCATTTACTCATACGTGGGAAACAGTACTGTAGCAGAAAAGGCTATTTCTTTCGATTCGCAAGTCTGACAACCTGCCTAATTAAAACCAGATTTTAAACACCCAAAGTAATGAGGTATTAAGTCACTTATCAAAAGGACCGAGAGACTAATGTCCATTATTTCCCTATGCTTTTCATTCGCTGTTCTCACAAGTAGCCACATTAAGAGGTTTGCTTCTTAAAGTTGAACTCCCTCAGCAAAGCCAGAGTATGCTAGAAAGTGTGGGAGAGGCAGAGAAGTTGTTTCCTTCCCCAAACGTTTGGTTTTAGATTATATGTTATCTGTGATTTTATTGGCCATTAAAGATTTGCCTCCTGAAAACATTAAATTTAATAATGGGCAGCATAGTCACAGTTATGAATCATCCCACTGAAGTTCATTGGATTACTCACAATAGTGAACACTATACCCAACAGCAAGAATATCCAGGACTGGGACCAAAAGGCTGTACAGAAAGCTCACCCCATATACTGTCTTCCTGCTAAGCATACAGAAGCCATGTACTGCTCTTATGAACCTCATACTGGAATCCAGTATAACGCTGTTATCCAGTATAACACATCCTTGTTAAGAAGCTTCTTTCCTTAAGAGGCTGTTCAAGAAGCATAACATACACCAAATGAAGCTCTGCTTCACATTAAAATAAGGTGGGTCCCCTTTTTAAAATAGATCTCTGCATCAGAAAAAGCTGAACCAGTGACACTTCACGGCTTAAATAAGGTACTTGGAAACCTTTTTTTGGAAACCTTTGTTTAAAAGGGGAGTTTAGCCATCATGTGGCTGAAATGATGCAGAATAGGATTTGTATTTGTCTAGTCAAGCCATAGTTAACTGAATATTGGTTGCTGATGCCAGTTTTCAGATACTTGTTATAATGCTCATAGGCCATACCAGTTTAAACAACCTTTTCCCCTGCAAGACACTGCAAGTTGGAGAAATCAAATACAGCAGCAGCTAAGGAGATATGCACTCAGGTTTTGTACAAAGAATGTATTTGTAAAAAACAAACGCTTGTAGGTTGGCAATCTTCTAATTACTACAATCCAAAAGAAATGGAAATTCATCACAGTGCCATACAGAAATCATGCAACATACTCATCCATCCTCAGACCCCAAAATCCATCCCAGTAAAGTTCTCAACATGTTTTGTAACCCATCTTGAGTTCTCAGGATAGGGTTGGACATAAGCCCAAATAAATAAAATACATCCTCTTTTTTACATACAGCCCTCACCTCCATGAGGAGACTCTCTGATGTCCCAAATGAGAACTCTGCCATCATCTGAGGAGCTGGCAAAAATATTATCATTCACTGGGCTCACCGACAGCCCATACACTGCATCTTCATGGGCAAACACATCCAAGGTCTCACTGCTGGAAGAGAGAGAGATCATTTCCCCTTCGTTTGGGTGACCCATTTTGTTGTGAGAGAAGGTGGTATTTTGGAAGGCGATGGGTATCTGCAGCTCTGAAGATTCTCACTTGGCAATGACCAGTGATGGGATTAACACTGATAAGACTAGACAAGGCTTTTGGCTTTGTCAAGCACCAGGTTCTCTAAAATGCATGCGAACACAAAAGGGAAGTTTTGCATTCAAGAGAGAAAAATTACATTTTTAAATAAATGGAATAAAGTCATCTGCACTCTTACCAGGAATTAGTTTGACCCAACATCCATACCTGTGCTACCAATACCACCTCCCATTAACAGGAATATGGATTAATCTACAGCAGGAGTAAGAGGTGGCCAGCAGTCAATGTAGGACTATGCACCATTTTGATTTAGGAGAGTAAAGATTCCTCTGTAAATTTAAAACTTTCAATTTTGGATATCTAGCTTGTTTTTAAAGAGGTAATCTAAAAAGAATGGAAGAACTGAGTTTGTGCTTTTTTTAAATGATGCATAAAAAGGAAGCCTATGGCAACGTATGAGGTGGGGCCAGGAATAAACTAGATACAAATACCACAGGTTTAACACCTTGGTTCTCAAAATAGAGGGTGGGCCCCAAGGGAGGCACAGAAGATATTCTTTGGGGGGGGGGGGGGAGAAAGAGGGCACAAAAAGGACCACAGATGGCAAACAGCTAGCTCCTTTCCGACCGAGTCAGGTAGAATCTCAAACAATGGGGCAATGAAAGGAGAGGGAGGTGAAGTAATAGAAGGGCAAGAAGGGGCAGAGGAAAAGAGGGGGAAAGGTGTGTGGTGGTGGTAGTGGGGGGCCTTAGAACATAAGTGTGGGGGGGTGCGGATCAAAACCACTTAGAACCACTGGTTAACAAAAAGGTGTTTCTAAAGTGAGACACCCCCACGCACGGACACTCACTGCACATGTGGTGAAGCACTCGTTTGAAATTTGCGTATAGGGAGGTGTGCTCCCATGACCCACGCACCAGCCACCCAGTCCCTGCACACGGCACTCCAGGAAAATCCGGAGTGCCCCATGCAGGGACAGGGTGGTCATAGTGGGAGCCACTCGTTTGATGTGCTCCCCACGCACATCTTCCCCCCCACTCCACCTGTCCCATGCACTGATCATGGGCCACCCCACTCCAGCTGCACTCATTTAAAAACATCCATTCAGATGCACCAGGATGGCAGGGAGTTCTTTATTCATCATAAAGCAATAAAAGAAAAAAAAAAGTGTAGCAGAGGGTACTTTCAGACATGGCACTAACCACCCTTTAACCACCCTTGGTGGTTAGTTATGCATGTTGCAGGGCTGCATAGGGCACCAACACAGCCCTGCAACATGCATAAATAACCACCAAGGGTGGTTAACGTCATGTCTGTTTTCACCCAACAGCACACATCTCCCTTTTCCCGGCTCAAACTTCATACGTCACCTTGAAACGAAGTAAGGAAAAAAAATGCAGAACTAAAGCCAACAAAAGACAGCCTAGCATGACTGTTTAGAGGCTAGAACAATCCAGTAGGAGGTTTTTTGACTATGCTGCATTTCCTTGGGGAATACCCTGGAAGCAATCTATGCAGCAGGGACTCCAAGATAAAGCAAGTCCATCAGACAGATCCGGTCTAAAATATTGCAAGTTTTAGCAGTGTTCACACTGCAGTTGCTGCTCTGAATGATAGATATAACAACTGTTATATCTATAACTGAAAGCAGTTTAGAGAACATATTGGCCATGACAGTAACAACAAGTGTTGTTTAAGCTTTGGTGTTTGTTTGTTTTTAAAAAAGCAACTTGACAGAGCTAGCGTCCTTACATTCATCATTACAGAAAAATAAGTCTGCTACAGGGCAAACCATCTAAAGAATTCAATTGGAATTTAATATGTCAGACTAATAGAGATGCCCCAGTAGATTGGTTAAATACTGTATTACTAGCAGAGTGCATTCCGAAATTGCAGTTGCACATAAATCAGAAAATCCAGAATATGAAAGCACATGCAGAATAAAGAAGGGCTGTACTTCATTGCCAAGGAAGAGGCAGTAGAACTAACATCTTCTGTAAGAGGTGAGAGAACTCTCGTGGCAAATGTATAAATGTGTGGCTATAAACCCACACAGTTTTGACTATCTCAGATTTAAACTGAAGAACACAGGCAAAGCAGAGAAAATATGCTCAAGAGCAAGATACTGAAGTAATGGAAGATTTCTAGTCAAGCTTCAGGTATAACACTCAAAAGGAAAACACATTTATTAGATAAACGAGAAACCACATACCATTCCTACTGCTCAACACAGAGCTTAATAGACAATTAGGATTAGGCGTGTGTAATTTTTCTACTCCTACTGGCCCAAAATAAGTCTTCTGTGGACCAATTCCCCTATGCCTTACAGTGATGGTACAAAGTGGGTATATAATGCTTCAGGTGTGAATGACTAAACAAGCTGCATTGCAACAGAGAACTAGGTTCTTAGAAGCTATCATTCCCTCACTTGGAACATATTGTCTTTGTGAAGGCACGTATTTGTAAGCCATTCTTATCCTCCCCGGAGCAATGGATAAACATGAAACAGAGGTGGCTCAACTATCCAACATTAACTTCTAAAAGGTTCTTTGATTGTTTTAAAAAAAATCTATTTTGGGCCTAAAATAGTCTTTTTTTTTCTTCTTCTTCTAGATCAGTTTGAGACTCGACATCCCTCCAAAAATTAACAATAAAAACAGTGGATACATAAACGATGTATTTACCTTTCAACATCATGAAGTAGCACTTGCTCATCATTGCCTATAAAAAGAGAAATAAAACTAAATATTGCATACTGTTGGTTAAAGTTTTATTGACAAGGAGAAAAAACACCTGTTTTTACGTTGTCTATATGAAAACTAAAAGAATGATTTGAAAGTAGTAGTAAAACTAACTCTGCAGGCTAATAGCTAGTTCTTTGCCCAACCAGATGAAAGACCTTGGGGCAGTTTCTAATCCCAATCCCTAGCTCCATGAGATAAGGAAGTAGCATACTCAGCCTCTGGGAGACAGAAACTTGGTGGGTCTGAAGGTAGCAGCAACGCAATAAGATAAAGTAGGAAAAGTATTCTATCCAGGTTTCAGTGTTTCAACTGTGACCATAGTGCAGCAATGATCACAGTACAGAGGGCAATCACTTTCATTCGATTGTCTACATGTTACTACAATAACTTTTTCCCACATTGTCAAAGGGTTTTAGAGTGTCAAGGTGTATGAAAACTAAAAGAACGGTTAAAAAAACCCAAACTGCTCCTTCATATGTCAATATCCAGAACGACAGCTTTCCGTCTCTGTACCGAACACTAGCATATGTTGATTCAGCACTGTCATTTAAAGAAATATTCAGTACAGTCTTAGATATGCAGCTGGAGTTCATATGGAGGGGTGGGTAAAGCAAGCCAAGTTGGTATCGGACATTACACCACTGAACACTGCTCAAATGAATCAAGAATGTCTGGTTTAGTTGTTCCAAGGGCATCCAAAAATATTCAGATCAACTGAAGAGGGAAACATGGCCTTGGGAGACTGAAACAAGTATTGGCTTTCCTCTCCCATCATGAACTGCAGAAGTGGAGTGAGAAAGAGAAGCCAGAAAGATAACAACAGAGCCATAAGTTGCCTCTACCATAGTGCTACTACTGTGGGAGGTGGTTGTGGAGGGAAGAGAAGTCTACTAGGCAGCAAGATGATGATGTATCAAACCCCTAATACTTATGGGGAGATTCCAAGTGATGGCATTACTATTTGTGAAGTGAGCTTAGAATCCAGTCTCTTAAAACAAGTTTCTCTGAAGTCATCCTTCCTTACCTCCAGAGAACACTCGAGTGTTGCCACTGTTGAAAGCTAGACAGAAGATGTTAGAATGATGCTCCCCTTTCAGCTGAACAGGCTTGACTCTGGAGTGGATTGCTTGTTCCATGTGCCAGAGGAGAACCCGGCGGTCATCCCCACCTACAGAAAGGGAAGTCCATTTGTTTATGTTTGCCAGTATAAACCTAACTGGAAACCCAAGTAGTCCCCCCCCACACCACCACCACCTTCTTTCTTGCAACGAGGTTGGAAATCTTTATCATATGGATAATACATACTTGTTTATGAGAAAAGCTGCTTAGCTACACATCTAGATATTTGGTTCCATTTGGGAAAAACAGAAATTAATAGAAATGTCTCACTTGCTGAAGGTTCTCACATTGAAATTCTGCTATCCTAACAAGGCAGCAGAAGAAGCCTTTGCCCTCTATTCAGTCCTGTGGACATCAGGATTTTAACACAGCATCTGTCTGCACGGCCTCCCTCCAAATCTCCTGTTTGTACCCCTTTTTTATTTTAAAGTTTTGAAAAAAGTGAGAAAATACAAAAGCCATAACACTTCTATGACAAGTGCATGTCAAAAGCTGGTCAGTAAGGGAGAGGAAGAAGAGAAAACTCAGTCAAATTTCCATTTTTTAACTTTGCAGCTCAGCATGATGCCAATCATTAGCCTGGGTCACCATTTTCAGGTTGTGAGTAGACTCAAAATAATTGACAGATTGCTCAACCATAATAGTATTTGGCAGGCAGCCTTTTTATAAAATCCAGCACATGTGGGAAACTTTAGAATACGAAAGTACATTCTTAAAGAGACACTCAAGTAAGTTAGGCACAAAATAAGTTCCGTGGTTTTTTTTAGAAATACAAAAGTTAAAAAACCAAAACATTTATGTTTATAAGTGTTTCAGCTTACCATATTTTAACCAAGATACTTGCTTAAATAATTGGAAACCTAAACACAACCCCTTTGGGCTATTTTCATTGAGCAGGAGGGGGGGAGCAACTAATTAGAGTCAATGTAAAACTTTTCAATTTGATTTTATTACTGAATTAGCTACACAAAGAAAGCAGCAAGAATAGTTAAAAATAAATCGGGTCTTAACTACCATTTTCTCAGCCAGCAATTCTGTTAACAGACTTTAGATTACACAAACAGATACAATACACAGTTGAGTACAATGAATAGTTGAGTTCAATTTGTGCTATAAATTCCTGGATTGGGGAACATCACTTCTTCTATTTTTGCACTCCGATGATGAGCCAGAGTTACAGAAATGCATTTGATAGTTCCTGCCAGTACAGAAATAAATAGGTGACGTGATGTGAAAAAAATACTAGGTATATTTTGAGTTAAAGGCAAGTCTATGCAAGCTTGGACTTCGTGCTCTCTGGAAAAGCGATACAGAAATTTGTATGCATACTCTAGTTATTTTGGAAGCACACATGTAGGAAGCCGTCAGTGAAGCATTACAACAAAACTTTAAAAAGGTGAAAAGTCTGGCAGTCCCTGAACCTTTACTTCTAAAAAGTATTAACCTGTTCACATCAGCGATGTGCTGAGCTGTCAGCAGCTAGCAAAACAGCCTATATTCAGCAGATGATGCAGTGCAACATTATTTCTGCCAGGCTGTACTGATTAAGATGCATATTCTGCCAGGCCTTTGGTGGGGGTGATGGGTAAAGGGTGGGGAAGTAAAGGGTTAGGGTGGGTTGTTATCTTTTCCCTTCTATGTTTGTTTTTATTCTTTAAGTTGTTTTTATAGTTCTTTATTAATTTTTATGTTGTAAGCTTCCCCGAGCTGCTTCGGCAGGAGGAATGGGGTATTAATTTTTTTAAAATAAATAAATATTGTTCTGGGACATTTATAGGTTCATTAATATAGATGAGAATATGAATTATTCTTATTGTGGTAGCACAGGACCCTGGTAGCAGTCTGAAAAACTCACACTTTACATATCTATATTATCTAATCTTTAAACTCTTTCAACTGGCGTCAACTGTGGTTTACCACAATGGGTACAGCCACACGAGATGTTACCTTGAGTAGGGGCAGCCTTACCCCAATTTGGGAAGCACTACCACGCGATGCAGTGGCTCAATTACCCTGCAGCTGCCAGATGGTCACCCTGCCCCACAGTGGGAAACTGGCTGCTATGCCCTGCATCCTTGGAAAAAGGCCAAGGACGCAAGGCGTAGCAGCCTTACCCAAAGTGGGGTAAGGCTGCTCAACTCGAGGTAGCATGCTGCTGCTCATGGGTCAGGCCCCCATCTGACCTGTCCTGCAGCAAGGTCCAAACATGGGGCTTTGAGTGGCGGATGCTGGTGCCATTCCTGTACGTCCACATCACAGCTGGGGTGGGATAGTGGGTGGGTCGGGGGAGGGCGGGTGGGGCAGGGCTGCGCACCACGTGTGTGGCCAGTACATTGGCCCTCCCGGGGGCATGGCAGGACGGCAGACAGTGGCACACCTGCTCAGTTTACCCACAGGAGGGGATGGGAACAGTCTGCTCTCCGAAACTGCCTGCCCCGTGGCACGCAAGGATAAATCCCAGCCAGGCTCGCCCAGCTGCATCCAATCTTTCCAGCTTTCACAAGGTAGCCACCTCAACTCATGAGTCTTATCCACTTGGTCAGGAAAGAGACACGGGGTGCAGCCACACGAACTGAGGCAGGCCCAATTCCCTGTGGTGGGTAGGTGCAGCCACCACACTTGGGGCCAGCGAAGAGAGCTGGCCACATGGTCCACTCCCCTGCAAGCATTACCAGCCCCTCCATGCCTCAGGGCAGCTGAGGAGCCAGCTACATGGGGCTGGATGCCTAGACTCCTGCTTTGGTACAGGACTGGGTTGGGGGTGGGGGCAGAGGATACTTGCACTCCTCCATCCACACAACAGCTAATTGTAGGAGACAGGGGCCTGGGAGGAGCACACACCGCCCCCCTTCCAGCTGTTGTGCAGGTGGAAGGGGTGCACATGATCCTCCCAGGCCCTCCTCCCCCACAATCCATATGCCCAACAGCTGATCAGGAGGGGTCCAGAGGAGCATGCATGCTCCTCCTAGACCCCCCCTTCCCCCAATCATGCTGGGCAGGTGGAAGGGGCGCATGCGCTCTTCCTAAGCTCTCCTCCCCTGTGATCAGCTGTTAGGCAGCAGAGAAGAGGGCACTCCTCCAGTCCCGAGTGATAGACCCCCACCTCG
>QEPC01012458.1:1698945-1712055 GCA_003113815.1 Sphenodon punctatus
GTAGAATTAGAAGAGTTGTCTATTGTAGACACAGCCTACAATGAAAGGAAAACTAGTAAAGTTACAATATTGCAACAAGAAAAAAGATGAATTGAAACAGTGATTGCATTTCTCTGTCTACGCAATATTCACCCTCACTATTCCACCCAAAGTGTCAGAGCTGCTACTAGCTTCCGTGAGGTCTTTTTCTTTACCTTCCCAAGTACTGAGAGGGAGCAATGTCTCTCCTCCACTTAGCTTTCACTTGGGCCGTCTTCTCTATGGAATGCCATTGCCATTTTTAATTCATGTATGAAATCAAACGATATTAAATATGGCTTAAAAATTAAGCATTTTGTTTAGTTTTAGTAAATTTGGTACCTTTTCCAGGATATTAAATTTAAATGGAATTTCAGAGTGCAACAGTCCAATTCTTCGCTCTTGAAAGAATATAGCAACTGTCTGCCATTCCTCCAAAATTGAGGGGTTTTTTATTCAATGTAAAATGAAACAATTTGTCACAGAGGGATGAAGCAGTTAGAATCCTTCTCTCTCTTGTCATCTCTGCAGCAAAGTTAATCTAGTATTTTAACTGTAAAGCTGACCTATTTATTGAAGGTACTATGTTTTAACCTTAATATTTATTTTTTTTCCACTTACTGATGCCTGAGCTTTTAGCTCTATTAAATTACAATGTTTTTGTGCAGATTTTTACTTTCACATTATGCACTCTCATCCTTACCACTTTTGTTTGAAAGATTTCTAGAGACTGCATCTACACAGAATGGGACAGGAGTATAAGCACCTGACACCACTCAACACCCTCTTAGATGGACAAGTACATCAAGGCCAAAGAGCAGGCCATTTGCCCAAACTTTGCTGCCAATGGGGAAAATGCAGTGATCATGTGTCCTCGGCTATCGGCATAGCCTAGTCATCTACCTGCAGGGAAGTAGCAGGAGATGCAAGTAATGTGGCAAGTGCACATCCTCATTCCCAGTTTTAAACAGAACGTGAACACAGCCTTAAATTTGTTTGTTGTTTAGTCCTTGCCATACGGACACTGGGTCTCTTTGCCCCCTTTGTTAGTTAAGCCACATATATTAAGTAATATTTTGAGTTGGCTACTGGATCTGATTTTTATCTCACAACAGTAATGGGCTGGCTCATGCTTTCATATCGAAAGGTCCCTGAATCAGTCCCCTCAGATGACTTAACCAGAAACCTTAGTACACCATCCAGGACTTGGAAGAGGCAAGAAGACCTGCAAGAGTACAGTTCTCCTGCACATTTTAGAATTTGTACAGGAAGAAGTATCCCTTTTGCTCCATCTTTTGAGGATGTGGGGGCAAAGGGGCAATGAAGAGAGGACGGTAAGTCATGAAGAGCACTCCTCTCTCCTTTTCAATACATTTGCAAACATATACATGAGAAGAGCTCTCCAAGAAAAATTAACAGTGGATCTCTACCTTGGTAACCACACAAGAATAAGGCAAAGGTTTATTGTAATTAGGTGCCTATGGCAATGCGATTATTTGTTTTTGTTTCTGCTGTTAGCGAGATTTTCAATAACAGCAGCAAAAAACTTTGCCCAACTCTATCACAGCTTGGAAAAGGTATCATCAGCAACTAGAGGATCTGCAGACTTTTAGAAGACATCGCTACATCCATTTACACCCTACTGGCCATTTTTACACACAGCCTTGCCTCAGTAACACGTGCCCCACTTATATGACAAGCCTCCAGTCCTTATCTCAAAAGGTTCCCTTTGTTTGGTCCAACAAATGATACTGCAGCAGAACAGTCTGAACAATTTCTCCTTTTCTTCTAGTCAAACTCACAGGGACCCTTACAATTCAATCCAAAAAGACTGCAAGACAGGACACTTTAAGCTAAATCCCACTGCTCTTTCTGGATCAGGACTGGGCCACATAACCTTCCTTCTCAAGGCAGAGAGACTTGGAAACATTCCTTGAACACACAGATTAGGGAAGACATGCACATCCACACTAACAAAAGTCATTACTAAACATGGAGTGCAATGCTAACTCTACTGAAGTCTGTGGAGACAGATTTGCACTCATTCTATACTTGGCATGACTTTGTCTTGGAGTCATTGGATTAGATTTATAGGTGTTTTTAAGCAAGACGCATCCATGCATGGTCCCCCCACCGTTCACGCATCTAACTCCTCATGTGACAGTGATGTGTGAGGAGGCACACTCCCCATGACCCTCGCAGCAGCCACTCATGGCCACTGGCGGAGCACTCCTGAAAAATCCTTAGTGCCCTGTGTGGGCCAGGGTGGCCACCTCCATGGAGAGGGCAGCCACGCTGGGAGATGCTCCAGTGCCCCTCAACTGCACCACTCAGTAGTCCACAGACCCCCCTTCTGCAGCACTTGTTTGAGAACATCCTAGGTCTCAAAAGGGGGTCGAACAGACAAAAAGATGGGGATCCCAGAGCTATTTTTGTCTGGAGGGGGGGGAGGCCTTGAGCTCGAGTGCAGAGGGGGAGTCTGGGCTCCCCACTCTACACACCCCTACCTCTCTCACTAATCGATGCAAGGGGAACCGCGATTCCCACCCACTGCTAACTGGACTCTGGGTAGGGGGTGCAGCGCCAAGGGTCAGTCACACTAGCATCCAGTCATGGGAGGAATAGGCCATCGATTCCTTGGCCTGTCACTATGAGGAGCCCAGGGAGAACAAGGCCTGTACCTCCCAGTCAAGCCCCGGCCTAGCGTTTGCTACTCTTCCCTCACAGCAGATGAGGAGAGGCGCCTAAAGCATTGCAGGGGAGATGCCACCTGCACCAACCTCAGCTGCTGAGGGAAGGCTTGGGGGAAGGGAAAGCAGATTTCTTTGCACCCCCCTTCCCCGCCCCCAGTGTTGCAACTAAGCCACTGCCTCCCGGTTACCTGACAGCAGCCCACTCCCTCGTGAGTCTTGATGACCCCCTCTCCCCTGTGATCCCGGTGGTTAATAAGCACACAGGCAAGGGGCTGGAATAAGAATCTTACTCTCTCTATATATCTAGCCTCCCCCCCGGAACAAGTGCCCCCCAACACAAAAAAAAATGCCTCTCCCAAATTACCACCACGCACAAACAAGGGCACCAATCTCCTATGACTCCCCCAAATCAAAGCCCAATTCCCCCACCCCTATCCACTGAGGGACTCCTAGCTCTGCTTCTTTACTTTAAAAAGATGTCACTCCTTTCCTGAAATTACACAACCCATTTGCTTTCCAGCCACTCCACCAACTCTCAAATAATCCTCTCACCCCTAACCCCACCAGAGGAATAGGAACACTTGCTTACAAACTTCTGCCAGGATTAACTCCCGCTGTCCTCAAATATAAAAATCCCCCAAGCAAGAGGGTTTTTAAACTGGTCAGCCATTTTAGCTCGTTCTTTAGGAAACAGTATTTCTTTGCAAAATGGTTGGCTCTTGGATAGGGTGGCCAGATATGCACATTTTAGATGACACTTATGAGAAATACAGATTGCAGGAATGATTTGGCTCCAATGCAGTCCTGAAACCTGTATTTTTCATAAGTGTACTCTAAAATGTTCATATCTGGCCACCCTATCCAAAAGCCAACCATTGCAAAGAAATAAGGGAAGGTTATTGAACAGGTAGTGGCTCAGCAGCTCCAAGGGCATCTCAACCGCACCGGTTACCTGGATCCCTCACAGTCTGGCTTTCGTCCAGGGCATGGCACTGAGACAGCATTGGTGGCTTTGGTTGATGATCTGCGCCGGGAAAAGGATATGGGTCAGTTGACCCTTTTGGTCCTATTAGATCTGTCGGCTGCATTTGATACCGTTGACCATGAGATGTTGGTGATGCGCCTGCAGGACAGTGCGGGGGTGGGTGGGCTCGTTCTCGAATGGCTCCGCTCATTCCTGACCAGGAGAACTCAGCAGGTGGTGCTCAGTGATCATTTTTCATCTCACCGAGACCTGTCGTGTGGAGTCCCGCAGGGTTCGGTTCTGTCCCCTCTCCTGTTCAATGTGTACATGCAGCCGCTCGGCAAGGTGATCAGGGGGTACAGGGTTAGGTGTCATCAGTATGCAAATGACACCCAACCGTACCTCTCATTTTCAACCGACCCAGGCCCAACAGTCTCGGTGCTTACTCGGTGTTTGGCAGCTGTGGGGGACTGGGATGAGGGTTAATAGACTGCAACTGAATTCTGACAAGACAGAGGTGATGTTAGTGGGAAAGTCAATGGAGATGGCGACCCCCTCGGTTGAGGGGGTGTGCCCTCCACTGACTTCCCAGGTCCAGAACCTGGGGGTGCTCCTTGATGCGCAGCTCTGCCTGAATGTCCAGGGGGAGGCTGTGGCGAGGAGTGCCTTCTGCCAGTTACATCTGGTGCAGCGGTTTTGGCCACGGGTTTCGGCTCTGGATCTGGCCATGATCATCCATGCTTTTATCACCTCTCAGTTTGACTACTGTAACGCGCTCTACGTGGGGCTACCTATGGCGACGGCTTGGAAGCTGCAGCTGATGCAGAATGCGGTGGTCCGGCTCCTGGTGAGGCTGGGTCACCGGGAGCACATTACTCCAGTGCTCCGATCTCGGCACTGGCTGTCAATAGTCTTCCAGGCCTGATTCAAAGTGTTGGTTCTGACCTATAAAGCCTTACATGGCCTGGGCCCTGCCTATTTGCCTCACTCCCCAGGGTTCTGGACCGGCCCCTGCGGTCATCTGGGGCGCCCTGTTGGAGGTCCCCTGGGTTTCCCAGGGGGCCACGGAGGACAGGGCATTCTCGGTGGCCGCGCCACACCTTTGGAACTCCCTCTCGGTGGGGACCCGTCTGGCCTCAGACCTCCCAGGTTTCTGTAGGAACTGTAAGACCTGGCTGTTCCATCAGGCGTTTGGCAAGGGAGAAGGGTGAGGGTGTTTTGGGTTTGGTTCTCCCCATCTTATTGTTGTATATTTTATTGTATTTTTATCGATTTATTTTGTTAGCCGCCCCAGGCTGCCTGGCAGGAGGGGCAGGGTATAATTTTTTTAAATAAATAAATATAAATAAATAAAATATGCATATCTGGCCACCCTACAAGTCACAGAACTCGAGATGTCACTACAGCCCTCCCGCCTGATGGGGGCTTGACGAGCCAAGAGATGCTGATTTGGAGGGTGGGAAGGGAAGTAAAAACGGGGGAGGGAGGCGGGAGATGTTTGCTTTACCTAAGACCAGCCACTGGCCTCCATTCAATGGCACTGACACAGCCAAAGTGGCCCAGTAGGTCCTTCTTGTAGAGGTTTCTACAGCCCTGCAGGTGTCTCCTCTGAAAGTCTTTGGTGAGTAGGGGGGTCTCCCTGCAAGCCCCTCTGGGACAAGAAGCCCACCACTGACCACATGCTGCCCTCCAGGCCAGCTCTCTGCCTCATGCTGCTGCTGCTCCCCACCAACCCTGTCACTGTCTCTGCCTTCTCCCCTCCCCAGTCTTCCCCTCTTTTTATGGTTATAATGATTTTTTCTTTAGCCAGCCATAGCAGAGAGGTGTTAGACACTCCACCACTTCCTGATCCCCCCTTAAACTCCTCCCCCTCCTCTCAGCAGCTGATCCACAGATGTAGCCTTTTCCTTATTGCAATTTTTCTCTTGGCTGCATTTGTTTTAATGTTGGTCAGGGTGGCAGTAGCTTTGAATTTTTTCCCTAAGGCTGTTTTATAACTTGCAGAGTTATATGCAGAGGGATTTTTACCTAACTTATTTCAAAGTCCCCAGCTCCCCCAGAAGAAAAATCCACAGAAGTACATCCCTCTCCCAGGATTTTTAAGGGGGTGGCACCAGCTCTGCTGGATTGAACTAGGACTTTGTGAGAGGGGAAGTGAGAAGCCTTGACAGATTGTTGCCTGTTGCCATTTACGCTCACTTTGGTAACCGATCCTCGTAAAACCAACAGATTATGGAGTTGAGCACATGTAATAAAAGTAACTTGGATGCAGGATCCCTGAAGTTTGCTCCCCTTTGAGCTGACTGGTTTTCCCCAGGCGCTTCCCTAACTGTGAGATTTGCCGAGATACAACTAATTTAGATGGGGAAGAACAGTCATATTATTTTTAAAGTATGATAATTTCCTGGCTGTCAGTGCATCTTGTTCAGGATTCTAATTAGAAATTTCCTCAATATAAGCCTATGGGGGAAAGCATACTTCTCAAGCAGTAAAAAACTATTTGAAATGGTAAGAGATTAGTTGGAAGGAAAGGACTTTTCAGAAATGAACTCTAGCATGTCCTGAAACTTTATAGAAGTAGACTTTTACTTCTTCCCCAGAAGAGCTAGCTAAACCGATAGGAAAATTAGCCAGAAGCAGGCAAGGAGTGGGTTCAGACAATATGTGGTGAGATATGAGCAATATTAGAAGAAAAATTCAAAGGACAAGAGGTAATTATATGGAATAAACTCTATAAAAGTTTAGCCATCATCTAAGAACCAATATAAGCTGTGGGAAATAAAGATAGCACTCCCATAAGTTTCCCCCTTATTCTATGCCAGAAACTTGAAGAGTTACAATCTTCCGACTCCTTTAAATGTGTCGTCCCCACCCAAAAGATGCACAAATGCCCCCCACCCTATTGTTGAGAACTGCATACAGTGACTGTTAAGAAAGGGTGGTTATGAATAATAACGGAATGTATGTTAAATATTTAATCCTTATACACCACCTGTAATCTGAGAAACTTTGCAAAGGTGATTTTAAAAAAATATATATTTATAAGTGAGAAAATTGAGTTTAAAAATGGTAAAGCTCCAATGTCACAAACTTTGGCCAAGGCAGGAACAGAAGCCTTATCTTTTGAGTTCCCAGGCCTTTTCTCTAACCACTAGACTTGCTGCTGCCACTTCAGACTCGTTTCCTTTGTCTGAAAAACTGTTTAAACCAATCAAACTAAAGGCAGCCTGCCTAATAGCACTGATGTGCCCAACTCTGCTGCTGCTGAATCTATCATATGGAAGAACCCTTCCTCTCTCTCTAGTTAATAAGGAGCATTCCACTTAATAGAGCACAGTCCAGTGATTCTCAAAGGACGCCACCAGGGGCTTCATGTGCAGCTGCTATGACTTGCGTTGCAAATTAAAATACTATTGCTCTGACTTTTTACATGCCTGAGGAAGGATCCAAAAGCTTATATACACTCAACAACAGAAGTTGATCCAATTAAAAAAAAAATCTTAATTATTTTGTCTCTCTCTCAAAATAAATTATATATATATATATAAAAAAATAAAAAAATAAAACCAGACAATTTTGTGCTATTATTAAATAGTATATATTACTCTTTACGTTACAAGATGTCTTATTTTATTCGTGTGATATTTTCAAACAACTACAGTATTTCAACTGTCAAAATTGTGGCCACCATGAATTTGCTGTGGCCACACATACAAACACAGAAAAACTACATTTGAGAACCACAGCATAGTTATTGCAGCATAGCAACTGGGCTGGCCAAGCATAGAAGCACCAGTCAGAGAAGGCAGATTAAAACAGACAAAGAGTGGATTATTTTTCAATTAATACTCTCCTACTTTTATTAGAATGAGATGCCTCATGCCTGAGGAATACCCATGTATGCATTTCTATAAAGCTTGCTGCTTCAAATCACAAGCACAGTAATGGTCTAAAAATATCAGAATACTTTCTAGCCCTTCCCTTTGTCAGGAGAAGGGACATGGTTTTATTTATAAATTTAGGCCCTTTTTACATGGACCTTAATTCTGCAGGGGGAGCAATGGACTTGCGCCTCAATCCCTTACATTTGAGAGGAGGGGGGGGCGGGCCTTGAGCTCGAGTGCAGGGAGGGAGTCTGGGCTCCCCACTCTGCACGCCCCTACCTCCCTCCCTAATCGATGCAAGGGGAACCGCGATTCCCACCCGCTCCTAACTGGACTCTGGGTAGGGGGCGCAGCGCCAAGGGACAGCCGCACTAGCCTCCAATCCTGGGAGGAATAGGCCATCGATTCCCCGGCCTGTCGCTATGAGGAGCCCAAGGAAAGTGAGGCCTGTAGCTCCCAGTCAAGCATCGGCCTAGAGTTTGCTACTCTTCCCTCGGAGCGGACGGGGAAGAGACGCCTAAAGCATCGCAGGGGAGACGCCACCTGCGCCAGCCTCAGCCCCTGAGGGAAGGCTTGGAGGAAAAGCGGATCCCTTTGCACCCTCCTTCCCCGCCCCCAGTGTCGCAGCTACCGTCAAGCCGGTGCCTCCCTATTACCTGACAGCAGCCCCCTCCCCCGTGAGTCTTGAGAAACCCCCCCACCCTATGATCACGACGATGGTTAATAAGCACACAGGCCAGGAGCTGGAATAAAAATATCTCTCTCTATATATATATATATATATAAATAAGGGGCTGTTAAGAAACGATTGGAATCTCCAAAATAAATACAGTTTCCCCCCCCCGGAATAACAAGTGCTCCCCAACACCGAAAAAAAATGCCTCTCCCAAATTATCACCACGCACAGACAAGGGCACCAATCTCCTATGATCCCCCCCAATCAAAGCCCAATTCCCCCACCCCTACCCACTGAGGGACTCCTTCTAGCTCTGCTTCTTTACTTTAAAAAGATGTCACTCCTTTCCTGCAATTACACAACCCATTTGCTTTCCAGCCACTCCACCAACTCTCAAATAATCCTCTCACCCCTAACCCCACCAGGGGAATAGGAACACTTGCTTGGAAACTTCTACCAGGATTAACTCCCGTTCCCCTCAAACATAAAATCCCCCAAGCAATAGGGTTTTAAAACCTGTCAACCATTTTAGCTCGCTCTTTAGGAAACGGTATTTCTTTGCAATGGTTGGCTCTCAGGACTCGAGATGCCACTACAGCCCTCCCGCCCGATGGGGACTTGACGAGCCAAGAGATGCTGATTTGGAGGGTGGAAAGAAGGGAAATAAAAACGGGGGGGGAGAGAGAAAGGGGGATGTTTGCTTTACCTGAGACCAGCCACTGGCCTCCATTGTTGGAGAATTCAATGGCATTGACACAGCCGAAGTGGCCCAGTAGGTCCTTCTTGTAGAGGTTTCTACAGCCCCGCAGGCGTCTCCTCTGAAAGTCTTGGGTGAGCAGGGGGTCTCCCTGCAAGCCCCTCTGGGACAAGAAGCCCACCACTGACCTCATGCTGCCCCCCAGGCCAGCTCTCCGCCTCATGCTGCTGCTTGTGCTGCTGCTGCTCCCCACCAGCCCCCTCACTCTCTCTGCCTTCTCCCCTCCCCCGTCTTCCCCCCTTGTTATGGTTATGATGATTTTTTCTTTAGCCAGCCATAGCAGAGAGGTGTTAGACACTCCGCTGCTTCCTGATCCCCCTTAAACTCCTCCCCCTCCTCCTCTCAGCAGCTGATCCACAGCTGCAGCCTTTTCGTTATTGCAATTCTTTTCTTGGTTGCATTTGTTTTAATGTTGGTCAGGGTGGTAGTAGCTTTTAATTTTTTCCCTAAGGCTGTTTTATAACTTGCAGAGTTACATGCAGAGAGATTTTATTTTTGCCTAACTTTTTTCACAGTCCCGAGCTCCCCCAGAAGAAAAATTCACGGAAGTACATCCCTCTCCCAGGATTTTTAAGGGGGTGGCACCAGCTCTGCTGGATTGAACTAGGACTTTGTGAGAGGGGGAGTGACGAGCCTTGACAAATTGTTGCCTGTTGCCATTTATGCTCACTCTGGTAACCGATCCTCATAAAACCAACAGATCATGGAGTTGAGTACACGTAATAAAAGTAACTTGGATACAAGATCCCTGAAGTTTGCTCCCCTTTGAGCTGACTGGTTTTCCCCAGGCACTTCCCTAACAGATTTGCCGAGATACAACTAATTTAGATGGGGAAGAACAGCCGTATTATTTTTAAAATATGTTAATTAATTTCCTGACTGTCAGTGCAGCTTGTTCGGGATTCTAATTAGACATTTCCTCACTATGAGCCTATGGGAAAGCATACTTCTCAAGCAGTAAAAACTATTTGAAATGGTAAGAGATTAGTTGGAAGGAAAGGACTTTTCAGAACTCTAGCATGTCCTGAAACTTTATAGAAGTCGACTTTTACTTCTTCCCCAGAAGAGCTAGCTAAACTGATAGGAAAATTAGCCAGAAGCAGGCAAGATATGAGCACTATTAGAAGAAAAATCCAAAGGATAACAGGTAATTAATTATATGGAATAAACTCTAGAAAAGTTTAGCCATCATCTAAGAACCAATATAAGCTGTGGGAAATAAAGATAGCACTCCCATTTTAAAATGCTCCCCCTTATCCTATGCCAGAAACCTGAAGAGTTACTAACTTCTGACTCCTTTAAATGTGTCCTCTCTACCCAAAAGATGCACAAATGCTCCCTCCCCCCCTATTGTTGAGAACTGCTTATAGTAACTGTTAAGAAAGGGTGCTTATGAATAATAATGGAGTAGATGTTAAATATTTCATCCTTATGCACTACCTGTAATCTGGGAAACTTTGCAAAGGTGATTATATATATATATATATATATATATAATGTGTGTGTGTGTGAGAAAATTGAATTACAAAATGGTAACGCTCCAAGGTCACGGACTTTGGCAGAGATAGGGAACAGAAGCCTTATCTTTTGAGTCCCCCGCCCTTTTCTCTAGCCACTAGACCTGCTGCTCCCACTTCATACTCTTTGTCTGAAAAACTGTTTAAACCAATCAAACTAAAGGCAGCCTGCCTAAGATCACCCCTAATAGCACTGATGTGCCCAACCCTGCTGCTGAATCTATCATATGCAGCCCTTCCTCTCTCTTTAGTTAATAAGGAGCATTCCACTTAATAGAGCACAGTCCAGTGATTCTCAAAGGACGCCACCAGGGGCTTCATGTGCAGCTGCTATGACTTTTGTTGCAAAAATAATTAAAATACTATTGCTCTGACTTTTTACATGCCTGAGGATGGATCCAAAAGCTTATATACACTCAACAACAGAAGTTGATCCAATAAAAAATTATCTTAATTATTTTTTCTCTATCTCTTAATTTTTTTTTAATGTAATAACCAGCCAATTTTGTGGTATTATTAAATTGTATCTATTACTCTTTACATTACAAGATGTATTATTTTATTCCTGTGATATTTTCAAATAACAACTACAGTATTTTAACTGTCAAAATTGTGGCCACCATGAATTTTCTGTGGCCACACATACAAACACAGAAAAAGTACATTTGGGAACCACAACATAGTTATTGCAACATAGCAACTGTGCTGGACACGCATAGAAGCACCAGTCAGAGTGTGTATTAAAACAGTCAAAGAGTGGATTATTTTTCAATTAATATTCTCCTACTTTATAGTTGGTTATAGGTGGTCTCAGGCAGATTAACTGCTTATTTAGTAGGCTATTTGGCCAGTAAGTCTTGAGAAATATTATTAGTCCTGTTTTATGTGAGAGAGTTGTTTTTTGAAAAAAAATCAGTTTTATAGAATTTGTGGGCTTAGGGGGTAGGGTTGGGGGAGTTAAGGGAAGAAATAATTGTAATGTATCATTGGATATTAAGTTTAAGTTTATGGTTTTGCTGTGTGTGTGTATGCATATGTGTGTGTGTGTGTGTGTGTGTGTGTGTGTATATATATATATATACACACACACACACACACACACACACACACATATGCATACACACACACAGCAAAACCATAAACTTAAACTTAATATCCAATGATACATNTATTTATTTACTATTTCTATCATGAATATGACTTACATGTTTATTTAAATGTACTTCTCACATTGTTCCAATAAAGTCTTAGTCTTCCAACGATTAGTTATTTATTCTTTCCATAATTGCTTATATTTAGACTCACCAACTTGTCACCTCGACATTACAATTAATACACTGCATTAAACTTTGTCTTTTCAAGCACATATTAGAACTTGAGATTAAAGAACTACTTTAAAAATTACAAGTCCAATTTATTAATTACATACATTTATATTAATAAAATTAGATTGAAATTGTCCCACTGAGAAATACAGAGTTGAATGCAGTGTATTAATTGTGATCAGTAATTAACCGTAGAACCATTATAACTTTGGATTGGCTTAATGGATCTACTTGAAAATTTGCATGTACCACCCTATCGCCTAAAAGAACATACAGAGAAATGTTCAGAAACACAGATCAACCCATTTATTCGTAGGAACATTTGAAATTTTCAGTGTTTACAATGGGAAGTAATCCCGGGGGCTGGATAATAACATAAGCAAAACACCTTCTGTTTAAGAACCTAGTTAAGGCAACTTTCCAAATTATACTCAAACGTTAACATGACAGTAAATTGAATGTTAAGGTAACTTTCTCATACCCTTCTATTACTACAGATATACTGTACCTATAATGAGATGTTGGTGACTCGCGGGACCATGAGGGGGTGGGCAGAATTGTTCTTGAATGGTTCTGCTCTTTGCTGGCCGGAAAAACTCAGCGTGTGGTACTGGAGGAATGCTTGTCATCTCCCCAAGGGCTCACGTGGTGCCCTGCAAGGATCTATCTTGTCCCCCTCTCTTGTTCAACGTGTACATGCAGCCCCCTGGGGGAGGTCGTGAGGGGATTTGGTGTTCATTCAGTGTTATCAGTATCCTGATGACACCTAACTGTACCTCTCATTTTCAGCTGACCCAGGCCCGGCAGTCTCTTTGCTTACCTGATGTTTGGCAGCTGTGAGGGATTAGATGAAGATGAGCCATCTGAAGCTGAATCCTGACAAGATGGAGGTGATGTTGGTGTGGAGGTCCCCATCATTGATGGGGTTCATCCCTCCCTGGTTCCTCAGGTTTGTAGTCTAGGGGTAGTCCTTGACTCACAGGTCTGCCTGGATGTCCAGGTGGCGACTGTGGCAAGGAGTACCCTCTGCCAGTTACATCTGGTACAGTGAATTCGGCTGTACATATCGGACTCCAACCTTGTCACCAGCATCCATGCCTTCATCACCTCAAGACTGGACTATTGTAACATGCTCTACATGGGGATACTCTTGGTGACGGTTCAGAGACTGCAACTGGTGCAGAATGCGGCAGCCACCTCCTTATGGGGGTAGGGTGCCGTGAGCATATAACACCTGTGCTCCGTTTGCTGCACTGGCTGCTGATAGTCTTCCGGG
>QEPC01012458.1:1721701-1740513 GCA_003113815.1 Sphenodon punctatus
GCACAGGTTACACACAAGACAAGAGGGACAAGCAAACCTGGGGCACAGACAAGACGGGGAACAAGCAAGCAAGGGGCACGCACAAGACAGGGAAGAAACAAGCAAGCAAGGGGCACACACAAGACTCACACACACAATATACAGCACAAGTATGCCTCAAGTATACCAAACAAGAATGGGAAGGGGGTAAGAGACGTTGCTCCACCAGCTTCCTGTGGCCACACCAAGGCTTAAATACTTCCTGTGGCCAATCAGGAAGCTGGGAGGCAGGACTAAGGTAATTGGCTACAGCTGGGAAGGGGCATGACACACAAGGAGCAAGCACACAAAGGAGACAGAAGGAGGAAAATCCTACACCCTCACCAGTCCACCAGGTGATGCCGGGCGCCGGAGAGCCTGTCCAGCACCCCAAGGGGCATGGGCTCAAGACCCAGCCCTGACAATTAGAACTGAGAATCATTACTAGAGTAGAGTCTGATCAATTGCCTCTAGTTCTTTACCTATTAGACCCCCAGACTATTAGTACGTTCTCTAGCGTGTCTCTTCCCAATGTAATTACGGATTGTTCTAGTGTTTTCCGTAAAAGATGGTCACCGGCCCTAGACAAAGCTTTTTTGGACTTAACTAACAAAGTCCCTTTTGTAACCCTTTATAGTTTAATTACCAACTTGCAGGGAGACATTCTTTTATCATATGCAGATTTGATTGATCATTTATCACAGATAATCTCTCCTCGTTCTTCCGGTCGAACTTCTTCTTGTAATTTATGGTTCGACAGGGATTGTCGTTTTCTGAAGAGGCGACTCTACCTACCTGAGCCTCCACCAGATGAGACGTTCGCTGACTAAAGCTAATAGGAAACTAGTCCTTGCTGATAGGAAACACTACAGATTTGTTCTCCAGATGAAAAGGAAGCAATTCTATAGGGCAAATTGGGACCGCTTACTGCAAGCAGCCACCCAGAATGACCCCAAGAAATTCTGGCAAATAATAAAAAAAGCCAGACTTGGGGGGATGCAGCCTAGAGATCCTTGGATCTCCCCTTCTTTATGGGAGCAGCACTTTGAAGAGCTTTTTGGTTGCATCAGTGGTCCTAGTTTTGAGCTTACTTCGTGACACCTGGATAAGGTTCTGGGATGGCCGCCAGTTGAAGCTTCTGATGTATTATCTTTAATTTGTCAATTAAAATCTGGAAAGGCACCAGGGTGTGATTGTATTCCCACAGAAATGTTAAAAGCTGCCCCCCATTGGTGGTCAAATGTTCTTGCCTATTTATTTACCTATGTTAATGCAACTGGTGAAATTCCCCCACAGTGGTTGAACAGTGTAATTATACCTATTTCAAAAAAGGCGACCCTGCCTTACCAATAAATTACAGACCTATTTGCTTGCTTTCTATTATTGGTAAGATATATGTTAAATTTCTTTTAGCTAAATTTCAGGCTTGGTCGGATGAGCACCATATTATCAACCTGGAACAAGCTGGATTTCGTTCCGGCTCCTCAACTGTGGATCATGTTTTCATTCTCACCCAGTTATCTAGGAAATATTCTCATAAGCAGGCTAATTTATATTCCTGCTTTATAGAGCTCAAACAAGCCTTTGACACTATCAGTCGAGAGCGGTTGTGGTTCAAGTTGAGCCACACCTCTGTCGACCAACGCTTACTTTACTTAATAGTTAAACTCCATCAAAACAATTCTCTTCAAATCTGTTATTCTTCTACCCAAGCTTTGACTAGGAGGATCCCTGTTTATCAAGGAGTGCGCCAGGGTTGTATCCTGGCACCCGCTCTGTTCAATTTTTATATAAATGATATTGTGTCTTCCCTTGCCTCAATTGATTTGCATCCTCCTAAACTTATCAATCGTACCATCTCTATTTTATTATATGCTGATGATGCAGTAATTCTGTCACAAACTCCAATTGGACTTCGAAGCGGCTTGCTTAAATGTAGTCAATTTTGTCACGAAGAAAGTCTGGTAATAAATTATTCCAAAACTATAATCATGGTAATGGGTCGCTCCAAGAAACTTTTGTCTTGGTCATTGGAAGGAAATCCAATAGAGTAGGTACGGTCCTATAAGTATTTGGGTGTAAATTTGTCTGATACGGGTAGCTGGCTTCCTATGCCCAAGCATTAGAAACAGCCCGAGTGACAGCTTCCACAATTCAGAGCTTCTTCTTTAGTCACGGAAGCAAATTGGTTCCCCCAGCGTTACGTTTATTTAGAGCCAAAGTCATTCCTCAACTACTCTATGCAGTAGAAATTTGGGGATTTCCCTTTAGAGGAAACCTGGAGAAAGTTCAAAATCAATTTCTCCGGTCTATCCCAGGTGTTCCTAAGGGCACCCCCCAAGTTATCCTCAGAACTGAGACTCTCTCTCTTTCCATTAAAGCGAAGGCTCTCCATTTAATAATTAAATTCTGGTTGCGACAAAATTTATTTCCTCCCAATTCCAACTCTTTATTCACAACTTTGGTTAAATCGGGCCTAAGAGATAACTGGAATAAGGCAACAGAGGAAGAGGTAGCTAAACTGGGTTTTTCCAAAGGCCTCCTGCTCCCATTGGGTTTTAAGGCAGCGGTCAAGATTATTAAACAAAAGATAGCGGACCAGGAAAGACAAGTTGAGTCCTTTTTATTAGCTTCCCAAAAGGTGGCCTCATTTTATTCTCAGATTCGACTCTTCTCTTTATCTAATTATTTGCCTGGTCGGACCCAAATTCCAGACAAGCTTTAACTCTGTTTAGGATGGAAGTGTTCCCCTCTGCTATCCTGGAAGGTCGGTATCTGGGGATACTTAGAGAGTTGAGGCATTGTCCCCATTGTAGCGCCCAACAGCCTGAAACTGTCAAGCATATATTTTTTCATTGTCCCTTGTATGCAGACATCAGAGGAAAATATCTAGCTCCCTACATGATAGATCATTATGATTGGCAACTTGACAACTTATTGTTGTCATTACTACGTGGTTCTGATTCTGTTCGCTCCAAGCGAGTTGCCAGATTTTGTTTTTTGGCATTATGCATCAAGAGGGACCTCTTGAGCATTGGATCTATTTAGCAAATCTACAAATCTGGTATCTGTGATAGGTGCCTCTGTTTTATGTGAATACTGTCCTTTTTGCAGTTTTTGTTTGGCATTATTGTATGCTTATGACTTTGATCTTATACACATCTAGATGTGTATAAGAGACAGCCCTTTAACCACCCTTGGTGGTCATTTATGCATGTTTCAAGGCTGCATAGGGCACCAATACAGCCCTGCAACATGCATAAATAACCACCAAGGGTGGTTAGCATCATGTCTGTTTTCATCCAATGACTTTTGTAAAAGAAAGGCTGCTTCATGACAATGAAATAAATAAATAAAATAAGAGTTCACTACCAGAGTATGGTATGGAGACAAACAAATATACCGATTCCCGTCATTACAAGCCCTGAAAACATGGGATGGACATTAGACAATGGAGAACTGAAACCTGTACTCATGACTATTGATGCCACTCCAAGGTTCCGCATAGTATATTTTGTGGGTGTAAAAAAGGATTTTGAACATGTCAGTGTAAAAATAGTAGAATTGTGTTCTCCAAGCTGCAAGTGTAGCCAAGCAACCACACATGCAAACAGACCAACAGACTGAATTTGCACTTCAGAACTGGCCAGTGCATGCTGACCAAATTTTGAGCTATTACAAAGGAAAACTTGTGGTTGTGTCTATAACAACATTGTTTATGTGTGTCTATAACATTGTGTTTTATATACATAGTATTTATAATAACTGTGTTTGTGTTTATAACATGTTTTCAGCTATTTTTACTCATGTCCTTTCAAAATTCCACGTGGAAGAAATTCACATGAAAATAAATAGCTTGAAAGCAAGAGTCCGCAAGCAGTTGTTGGATGCTTCCCTATCCTGAAAACCTTGATATCATGAACTTTGCAATTTTGCATGAAAACAAAAGTTTGTCCCACTTGGTAAAAGTAGGTGTAATTACTTTATAAAATAAAATTATTTATTAATTTTGAAAAATGGAAGTTCAGCTTAATGCTTGCATGAGTGGATACAATTTGTTAATTAGTATAAAGACCAGTTGTAGTATTTTCTACACAATCACAAGAAAACTGGAAAACGACTGCCATTTTCCAAAACAGTAGTCAAACCATGCAATACAAAATTTGGCAACCTAGGTTTTCGAATTCAGTGCATTTCATTCATTAAGAAACACCTGATTGCCACTAATTCCCCCAAAAGGTTGTCAGCTTTCACAATAATTCATGAAAAACAGCTGCCATTTTCCAAGATGGCAGTCAAACAATGTGGTACAAAATTTGGCAACCTAGATTTTCAAATTCAGTGCATTTTTCAATAAAAATACACCTAGGCCGTTTTTACACGGACACCCCCCCACCCCCCGTGTTTGAGCGGGTGTGCGGTGGGGGGGGCAGTCCATGTACATGGCTGGCAGAGGGTGGGTATGGACCTGCCTGGCTCCCCCTTGAATGATGCTCACTCCAGACTAAACTCTTGGCTGACCCTTGCCTTGGACCTGAGACTACGCCAAGTGCCTTCTCTCCCTGCCAACGCCTGCACCCGTAGAGTTCCTGGTTGACCCTGGAATCGCTGTTGACCAGATCTTGTGGGAACTTATCGCCACAGTTCTGATCCAGCATTGTCTCCTCATTGTTGGCCCAACCTGTGGGAACTTACCTCCACAGTTCTGATCCAGCATGGACTCCTTATTGCTGACCTGATCCTGTGGGGACTTATTTTCGCAGGTCCAATCCTGCAACAACTCCTGATGGCCGACCCAATCCTGTGAGAAACCTGTAGCAGGCCCGACCCAACAGGGGCTCCCTCTCTAAGAAGGTAGCTCAGAATGGATGTACTACAAAAGCCACCCACACCCCAGCTGAGCCTGACTGGAAAGCTGTAGGTATAAAGTTCTCTTTTATTAGAATACAGCCACCCCCATTTGGACACCTCTAGAGAGATGCTTTTTGTATGGATGTTTCATCCCCCCTTTTCCTTTTGAGATTAATGACACCTGGAGACATTTACAAGTGAGCATGGATATATAACATCTGCACTTTAGGCTTGTAGTTTTTTTGCCAGTGCAGTCAGAGAAGGCGGTCAAAGACAGCTTGCTCCATAGAGGTATACAAATCTTTTTAACTTTCTTTTTTTTCTTCCTTTGCTTTTTTTCTTTACAATATAGATCTATACTTTTGCATGAGCAACAGTGGTTTTATGAGTTCAGCATTTTTGAAGGACTTTTAACTTAAGATAAAGTGTGGTGTTTTCAGCTTATGATTTAAACTGAGAGAGAAGTTCTCTTACAATATAGTTTTTAATGGTTAATGACCAGTCCTTTATGAAATAATCACTGAGTTTGTTGGAAATTCAGACCATATTGTAAGTAGGAATTTGCTTAAGAGGGTCCTTTTTCCCTCCAGTTTTTTGTCTTTTTCTTTCTTCTGAAGTAACATTAGGTACAGGCTTGGGAGTTTTCCTTTGGTGTGGGAATGTCTTTCATTGACCATGAGTGTTTAATTTGCTATAGTCCACTCATATATATGCAAAGTGATGATTAGGGTCGACAGAATACCTTAGAAATCCCTAGATAGTGATAGTGTTCTTCAGCAGATAATTTTATGTACAGTAGAGATCGCTGGACTAACTGAGATAAAGCTGCCGTTTTTCTTGTTTTTTATTTTTATATTTAGAGGGCCCAAGTTCAGTGTAGAAACATCTTGAATTGTACAAATATAGCACAATACACAAATTATTTCTTCTAGTTTTTTGTTTAAAAAATATTTTGCCATTTATTGATGGTGAGTAGTGTACATGTTTGTTGAGGATATATCACAAGGTTACAGGTAAGTCAAAATATTTTGCAACCACCGTTAGGTCAGTCTCAAGAACTAAATTCTATTTCCCATCCCATCCTAGCCCTATGGGTCCTTTCCCCTCCCTCAACTCCTGTCTGGGTGAGAGAGAGACAACATTTAAAAAAAACCCAAAAAACTGGGTTACGAAACAGTTCATCTGTAACTATCACAATTCAGATTAGTACAGGTGGCTGATCCAAATTGGATCATCNAAGGTTCCGCATAGTATATTTTGTGGGTGTAAAAAAGGATTTTGAACATGTCAGTGTAAAAATAGTAGAATTGTGTTCTCCAAGCTGCAAGTGTAGCCAAGCAGCCACACATGCAAACAGACCAACAGACTGAATTTGCACTTCAGAACTGGCCAGTGCATGCTGACCAAATTTTGAGCTATTACAAAGGAAAACTTGTGGTTGTGTCTATAACAACATTGTTTATGTGTGTCTATAACATTGTGTTTTATATACATAGTATTTATAATAACTGTGTTTGTGTTTATAACATGTTTTCAGCTATTTTTACTCATGTCCTTTCAAAATTCCACGTGGAAGAAATTCACATGAAAATAAATAGCTTGAAAGCAAGAGTCCGCAAGCAGTTGTTGGATGCTTCCCTATCCTGAAAACCTTGATATCATGAACTTTGCAATTTTGCATGAAAACAAAAGTTTGTCCCACTTGGTAAAAGTAGGTGTAATTACTTTATAAAATAAAATTATTTATTAATTTTGAAAAATGGAAGTTCAGCTTAATGCTTGCATGAGTGGATACAATTTGTTAATTAGTATAAAGACCAGTTGTAGTATTTTCTACACAATCACAAGAAAACTGGAAAACGACTGACATTTTCCAAAACAGTAGTCAAACCATGCAATACAAAATTTGGCAACCTAGGTTTTCGAATTCAGTGCATTTCATTCATTAAGAAACACCTGATTGCCACTAATTCCCCCAAAAGGTTGTCAGCTTTCACAATAATTCATGAAAAACAGCTGCCATTTTCCAAGATGGCAGTCAAACAATGTGGTACAAAATTTGGCAACCTAGATTTTCAAATTCAGTGCATTTTTCAATAAAAATACACCTAGGCCGTTTTTACACGGACACCCCCCCACCCCCCGTGTTTGAGCGGGTGTGCGGTGGGGGGGGCAGTCCATGTACATGGCTGGCAGAGGGTGGGTATGGACCTGCCTGGCTCCCCCTTGAATGATGCTCACTCCAGACTAAACTCTTGGCTGACCCTTGCCTTGGACCTGAGACTACGCCAAGTGCCTTCTCTCCCTGCCAACGCCTGCACCCGTAGAGTTCCTGGTTGACCCTGGAATCGCTGTTGACCAGATCTTGTGGGAACTTATCGCCACAGTTCTGATCCAGCATTGTCTCCTCATTGTTGGCCCAACCTGTGGGAACTTACCTCCACAGTTCTGATCCAGCATGGACTCCTTATTGCTGACCTGATCCTGTGGGGACTTATTTTCGCAGGTCCAATCCTGCAACAACTCCTGATGGCCGACCCAATCCTGTGAGAAACCCGTAGCAGGCCCGACCCAACAGGGGCTCCCTCTCTAAGAAGGTAGCTCAGAATGGATGTACTACAAAAGCCACCCACACCCCAGCTGAGCCTGACTGGAAAGCTGTAGGTATAAAGTTCTCTTTTATTAGAATACAGCCACCCCCATTTGGACACCTCTAGAGAGATGCTTTTTGTATGGATGTTTCATCCCCCCTTTTCCTTTTGAGATTAATGACACCTGGAGACATTTACAAGTGAGCATGGATATATAACATCTGCACTTTAGGCTTGTAGGTTTTTTGCCAGTGCAGTCAGAGAAGGCGGTCAAAGACAGCTTGCTCCATAGAGGTATACAAATCTTTTTAACTTTCTTTTTTTTCTTCCTTTGCTTTTTTTCTTTACAATATAGATCTATACTTTTGCATGAGCAACAGTGGTTTTATGAGTTCAGCATTTTTGAAGGACTTTTAACTTAAGATAAAGTGTGGTGTTTTCAGCTTATGATTTAAACTGAGAGAGAAGTTCTCTTACAATATAGTTTTTAATGGTTAATGACCAGTCCTTTATGAAATAATCACTGAGTTTGTTGGAAATTCAGACCATATTGTAAGTAGGAATTTGCTTAAGAGGGTCCTTTTTCCCTCCAGTTTTTTGTCTTTTTCTTTCTTCTGAAGTAACATTAGGTACAGGCTTGGGAGTTTTCCTTTGGTGTGGGAATGTCTTTCATTGACCATGAGTGTTTAATTTGCTATAGTCCACTCATATATATGCAAAGTGATGATTAGGGTCGACAGAATATCTTAGAAATCCCTAGATAGTGATAGTAATTCAGCAGATAATTTTATGTACAGTAGAGATCGCTGGACTAACTGAGATAAAGCTGCCGTTTTTCTTGTTTTTTATTTTTATATTTAGAGGGCCCAAGTTCAGTGTAGAAACATCTTGAATTGTACAAATATAGCACAATACACAAATTATTTCTTCTAGTTTTTTGTTTAAAAAATATTTTGCCATTTATTGATGGTGAGTAGTGTACATGTTTGTTGAGGATATATCACAAGGTTACAGGTAAGTCAAAATATTTTGCAACCACCGTTAGGTCAGTCTCAAGAACTAAATTCTATTTCCCATCCCATCCTAGCCCTATGGGTCCTTTCCCCTCCCTCAACTCCTGTCTGGTTGAGAGAGAGACAACATTTAAAAAAAACCCAAAAAACTGGGTTACGAAACAGTTCATCTGTAACTATCACAATTCAGATTAGTACAGGTGGCTGATCCAAATTGGATCATCTGGATGATCAATGTCGAGTCTGGTCTTGATATTGTTGAAGCTTTCCATCCATACATTGTAAAAGTCCTCCAGTAAATTGTCAGCTTCTGCAGTAACTCTTTCCATGGACATCACGTGCCAAAGGCATTGAAACCACTCCTTCTCTATGGGAGGTTCAGAGTTTTTCCATTTTCTGGTAATTACATTTAGTGCAGCAGAGAACATATGAATACACGTGTCTCTGTGTCTATCCATAAGTGGGATTTTTGGGTAAATACCTAAAATGGCTATAGTTGGATCAAAAGGTACTGGGATTCCAGTAGCATCTCTTATATGATCCCAAATTTTGGTCCAAAAAGGTCTTAATTTGGGGCAGTTCCATAAACAATGTCTCATGTCCCCTTTCTCTCCACAGTTCTTCCAACAAAGGGATGTCATTCTCTCAGATCATCTGGCCAATCTGGACGGAGTACAAGCGCATTGTTGCCTTTAGTTGAGTGTCTACGATGCCCAAGGAAACCTAACATTTGTTCATGTGTGTCCATATTTGTATCTTACCCTTTTTTTCAAATGCTACATTAAAGTCTTTACTCCAATCAATGTATTTATACTTCGGAACAAAGAAAATATTCTCAGGTTCAACATAAGTTTGAGATACCAGCCCTCTGGTTGCTGCCATTGTTAAAATAAGTGCTTCCATTGCCTTGATTGGTCTAGTATAGCATTCTCACCTTTTTTTGGAGTTAGCAAAGAAGTTATATAATTGGAAATACTGTAGAAAATTATAAGGTCCCTGGACCATTTGTTCCAGTTCTGTCTTAGTTTTAAATTTCTTGCCCGAAAAAAGGTCTCTGGCAACAACCGGTCCCTTAGTTTGGAGCAAATGGATTCCAGTATGTGTATCAAGACATTTGACCAAGGCAACATTGTTGATGGGAAGCAGGGGGGAAGAGCTCACCACCAGTCTTTATTTTATGACACACTCTGCTCCATAACCACCATGCCACCCCAGCAAAGGGGTGTTCCTCAAATAATACTCGATCAGGTGTTACCAAGGTTACCAGTGACTCCTTAAGATCTGCTACGTTGAAGAAAGTTTTCTCGATGTTTCTTCTAGTTTTTGAAGTTGCCAAAGATACTGCTATTACACAATACACTTCCACATACTATTGACTAAGGTAGGCAAAAAATAATAATAAATGAAACGTTTTTTTGTATAGAAACAATCTCTGCAACTATAATATATACTCTTTTCAAAAGTATTATCTTTTATTTCATTTTAAAATTATTTTCAGATGTTATGAATTGATACCCCTGATGAAGAGTTACCCAAAACGCATAGGGTTGTCAGAGTACATTTATTTCATTTTTGTTATTTAATTTGTTCATTGTTTTACAAAAGGTGTTAGATATATACTGGAGTTATCTTGTACATAGAAGCAGCACATGCATTTTGTGTACCTTCAATACTAGTAAATATTTTGTATATTTTTTTGTATGTTTGCATTCAGTGCGTTTGTGTGCAGTAGTTTCTTTTTAAACTTTTGCATGGAGGTGTCAAGATAAGTGTGTGTCTTAAAGTGTGCCTGGAATAAATAAAAGGAACACACAGCATCTCTAAAATATAGAAGCATCCAGATATTGGAGGCTATACTATGTATGTTAGTTATGTTCAATTTCCATGGCCAGAACAGGCAAGTGCTAAGTGACTAGTAGGCTACAATATAGGGGTGTGGGGTTTTTGAATAAACTTGAGGTTACAAACATAAGTGTCAGAAGCACTAGCCAAAAATGTTGACCCAGAGCTTCAAGCTTGGGGAGTCCCAGCCTATAGATGGCCCACAGCAATTCAGAAGGGGACCCCTAACACATGGCAACCTATTCCATTGTCTAGGTGCTCTTACTAGGGATGTTTTTCCTAGTATTTAACCAAAATCTACCTCGCAGCAATTTACACCCATTGTCTTTTGTTCTGTCTTCTGTGGCAATGGAGAACAACTGTTCTCCATCTCTTTTGTGGCAACATTTTAGATATTTTAAAACTGCACTCACGTTTCCTCCTAATTTTCTCTAGGCTGAATATTCCCAGTTCCATTTGCCTTCTTTCATAGGTCTTGCATTCTAGTTCCCTTATCTTTGTTGCTCCATTCTGAATCCTCTCCAATTTGTCAAGGTCCTTCTTGAAGTGCGTTGACCAAAACTGAACCCAGTACTCCAGGAGAGTTCTTGCCAGTGCCAAATAAAATGACGCCATTGGTTCCTGTGTCTTGAATGCAATACTTTTGAAAAATGTAGCTCAAAAGGACTGTCACGGGTTGGAGGTCCGCACCCCCACTTTACCGGGTTTGAGTGACTCAGTTTCCCTCGCTTACAGCCCACTTGAATCAGGTTTTCTCTCTGGCCGATTCAATCCTGCAGCAGGGACAACCCCTTTGTCACCCAAGGGCCCGATCCTTCCCGTTTACAGACTCTTTCTCTCTGGGGTCCCAAGAGCTTGAAAACTCTTGTAGCTTGTTGTGTTTCCAATGTTAGGCACAGACACTTCTTCATAAAGATAAGAAGTTAGTTTATTGATTACATAAGCAAGATAGTTGATACAGAGTGGTAACTAGAAATCAAAGGTAAATATAACACATTCCTAATCTAGACTGGTTAGGTTCCTAGATTAGAATCTTACCCTATAAAGGTCCAGTACCCTATAAAGTTCTAGTATGGACTAGAATTAGTCCATACACAGCCAGTTTGGTGATGTTGGCCGGGCTCCAGTTCTTAAGGTTAGAAATCAAAGCCCTGGTCTCAGTACATGTGTTCTAGCCTTGCTAGCTGGCAGGATCCAGAATTCACATGAGATTGCTCAAGATGGCTCTGTCCTCTCCTTTTTCTTGTCTCCCTTTAAATACATTTTCTTGGGGGTTATCCCGCTCATGAGCTTGTGTGTTTTCTCGCGTAGGCAACCCAGGCAAACAGGAAGCTTCATTTGCAAGCAAATGGGTTTGTCTGGCTAGGCTTCCCAAATGCACATTCTTTTACATTGTCTACATTTCCTGGAGTTTCCTGACTCTCAGTTAACAGCACATAATTACATGAACTGAGCTGTCAGTTCTCAACATTACATCCATGTTCGACCTCCAGCTTTACATATTATTTACTAGGCTTGTAGCTTATGTGCAGGCCAATCTCACACGTGTGTGGTCCTATGTTCTTTCGTGACAATGACATATGCCTTTTTAAAATAGTGCGCACCTGTATGACTTGTATTCACAATTTGTGTTCCACTCACTCCCATAGCCTCCTCTGCGGTGCTGCTGTCTAGCCAGCTGTTGCCCATTTTATATTTGTGCATGTTTTTTTTCCCCATTCCCATCTGTAACAAAATATCCTTTGTTGTTAGAATGTAATTGGTAAAAGCAAACTACTGATACTTTCATTAGTCAGAATTGAGATCTGGTTTTCTGAGGACTCTACTATTAAAATGTATTATATCTTTTCTTAGAGTCTTGGTTTTAATTATAGCAGCAGGAAAGATAAGACATTTTATTTTTTTATTTTATGTTAATTTTATTCCTACTAAACTTGTGTTTCTGTATTTGGCGCACATCTCTGTTTCTTGTTTGTAAGGCCTCAAGCCACCTTTTAATGAGTTTCTGTGCTTGTACTCCCTGCCCTTTAGGGAACCATCAGCTCTCAAATCAGCAGGTGGCTATGCCTTCACTTTAGTGGATCCTAGGAATTTTGTTCAGTTATTGTTTGCTAGTGAAACAACACTGTTTTCCCGAAGAAACACAAATTGTTCCCCAGACAGCAATATTAGCCATCAGCTGCTGCTGCTGATCTACTTTACAAATTCAATATTAATCCTTTACAATGGCAGTTTATTTCCTATCTTTGCTGCAAATAGACAGAAATTACTGCACATTAAACGATGGTGGGATGACTCTGGGTTGGAAAGTAACACTGACGCTGGAGAACAAAACTCAGAAGTGCTCATCATGAGCCAAGCCAGCTGCACTTCCACAGAGATCTGCCATGTTATTTTTATTCTGCAGTGCAGATAAAGCAAGGTTTAGGGGAAGGAATTATAGGTAGAGACCCATGTTCACTGCGTTGTCCTCATTGCCATAATCAATGGCAGTGGGGAAAATGCAGTGAATATGGGTCCCTGATTTGAGGTGGGATCACTACCTCCAAGTACTCCTATCTTGCTGATAACTTACTCAGCAAGTTCTGTTACTGATGAAAATACATTTCAAGTTGGAAGGCAGTGCCACAGCCCTGTGACTGCAGAGGCATCACTATGGTCAAGTAAATTGCCTGTGAATGTTTAAGAGGTAGGGTTACCATATATGCAAATTTTAGAGGACACTTATGAGAAATACAGGTTGCAGGGCTGCACTGGAGACAGAGGGTAGGTCTCGACCCGTGTGGCATAAGAATGGTAGTCATACGGGGGTTGGAATGAAGGGTCCCAAGGATATGGCTGGTAACGAGGTGATGGCCACTATGGGAAGTGTGGCCAACCAGACGAGTAGGCTGGTGAATTGTAGCCTGATCCATGTACATATGGAGACTGAACCGGTGGTAGCTGGATGGGTTAGGTGGGTTTACTGCGCCAGGCTAGAGACGGTGCCGATGGCTGAGTAAAGTGAGGTGATGGTGAATGGGCTTGTTGGTGTCTATAAAGAATGACTGAGGAAAGAACCAGGGGGATTTTTCCAAGGAGCTCCCCAGATAGAGTAGCCAGGCTAGAGATTTGTGTATGCGGGGATCTAGGAGACAGAAGACAATTTATGTCAGGTGATGAAGATGGAAAGCTGACAAGATCTGGCTTCTTTTTAGGCCATTTTCTAGCAGGACGCTCCTCCAATTTATCTTGTTTCTTTTTCCTTGGGATGTCTGATTTCCCAAAGGTATGTTCTGATTTTTGGTCTCTTTTGTGAGTGAGAGAAGAACTAACTTGCTTTTTTGTTTGTTTTGCATTTGACAGGTGACGTTATATGCATGGTCAGTAGCGATACAGTGCCGCTAGCAAGCGGTGCTGGTGAAGACGGAGCTGTGGAAGTCAATGGTCCCGAGGGTGTAAGTGCCGATGGGGAAGCTGTCACCATAGGTGGCAGTGCCAAGCCTGGCTACTGTGGCAGTAGGGCACAGAGTTTAAGAGAGGAGAAGAGTCCCCACGTGCCTCCAGCACTTTTTTTGTTAATAAAAACTGCAAGTGCATCTTGTGGTCTTTCAAGGCTCTGCCCGAGAGGCTGGTGCATGGTTGACAGCTGGTTGGCTTATGTACCTCTCCTAGGCATATTAGGCACTTGTTGTGCAGGTCAATTAACAAAAATGACATAGAAAACTTAATACATTTCTTGTCTTGCCTTAGCCAGAAACTCACTGGGTGACCTTGGGCCAGTCACAATCTTCTCTCAGCCTAACCTACCTCACAGGGTTGTTGTGAGGATTAAAAGTTGTGTTAAATTGTTATATGTAAAGTGATATGGCAGGGAGGCGCTATATAAAAATAAAGATTATTTTTATTATTCGGAGTTGGTGGCATTGTGCAGCCTAGTGTAAGGCCTTGCGGGGTATGAAATAAACAGCGTTACTCTTCTGAAGGTGTCTCTTTGAAGAATATAGATTTTTTTTCTTTTCTTTTTTAAATTGCTAGTCACATAAATGAAGGAAAAATTTTCTTCAACTGCCAAAGGTGTGGTGGTTTGAAAGAAGTGAGGTAACTCATGCATGCCCCCTCCTTGTATAGTGCTACTAGCCCACCAAAAGCACGAGCCAATGACGGACCACGGCACGCAAAGGAATAACTGCTTGGAGAAGCTTCCAGGCCCATCTGTACAGGCAAAGAACCCATAGGTGTGAGTTGATGGAGCCCCACTTGATGAAGAATGTATGCTATGCCATACTCTATATCCTTAAGCCTCAAAACGTATGCCAAACTAATATCTAACAATAAGCAAACAGCCATTAAACTTAGCAATATACCTTATAAGCAGCCTACATCTGTGGCTTGGTTTCTCTCATTGCAGTGAGCACGCAGACTTGCTTGAGACACACTTCCCAAAATCCCTTCGGGCACAAGCTAATCTCCCAGCAGGCTTTCTCTCTGTAACCGGATCCTCTTTTCCACCGGTGGTGTCGTTATCATCATATAAAGGTTGGCAAACCATGTTACAAAGAACACCCGCAAGATCTTTAACTGCAGGGTGTTGGTTTCTTCATTAGCAACCCCAAAAACCCACATGGGTCCCTGCAGCAAATTCAAATAATCTCTTGATTCCACAGATCTTGTGACATGCTGAGAAACTGTGTAATCTGCCTAATGTAAGAAATCCTTTGCCCTCCCACCTTGCTAAGAACTTCCTTAGGACAAGATCCTGGGTTTTGGATGAATAGGAGTTTTCCTTATCACACTGCATTCACTAGTGCTCATAGCGTATGGACAGGCAGCAGCCCACCTCGGAAAATTAATATGGGACACTTTATTTAAGAAAATAAGAACTGCCATACAGAGTCAGAACAATGGTCCATCCAGCCCAGCATCCCATCTTGGACAGTGGCCACCATCAGTTGTTTCAGAGCACCCAACAGGTCATAATGGAGTGATCCATTCTCTGCTATTTACTCAGTGCTCCTAACAGTCAGAGGTTATAACCCCCAACCAACTTAACTAAAAGCCATTTATGGACCTATTTTCTAAGAACTTACCCAATCGTTTTTTAAAAACCAAGGTACACTATAGGTCTTAACAATATCCTGAGAAAATAAGTTTAATGTTAACGGTACATGGAGTGAAAAAGTACTTTCTTGTTTTTTTTAAAAAACAATCTGCTATCAGTTACTTTCATAGATTGTCCTCTTTTTCCAAGCTTAAGAGCCCATACCTATCAAATATTTCCTTGTGCGGAAGCTGTTCCATACCTTCTATCATTTTTATTGCTTTTTCTCTGCACCTTTTCCGGTTCTACCATATCTTTTTTGAGACAGGGCGACCAAAACTGCACAAAGTACTCAAGAGGTTGCACCATAGATTCATATAGTAGGATTATATTTTGTTTTATTCTCTATCCCTTTCTGAATAATTCCTAGCATTTTGTTCGCCTTTTTGACCATTGCTGCACATTGAGCAGATGTTTTCAATGAACTGCCCACACTGACTCCCAAGATCCTGAGTTGTAATGGGTATATAATGAGCCGTAGATGCAGGCCTGGTGGCATCTGGGGAGCGGTGAGATACGAGATGGTACTTTAGGGAGCCCTTGCTTTTTCTTATGACACATTTATAACCATTTATAATTTTTAGCTCTGTGTACCTATTTTTATCCAGCATCCTATGCTTCTACTTTTCCTCCTGTGCTTCATTTAATAGGTACAGAATTGCTCTTGTATTTCTCACATTACTAGCCAGCATGGAATTAGCTGAACAGAAAATCACTGTCTTTATCAAGGTTCTTGAGACCCTTGATAAAGACAGTGATTTCAATCCACTGGTACCTGGGTAGTCCATACTTATGCGGCAATTGAGCAGGCAAACAACATAAGTGTTAATGCTTGCATGGGTGGCAAGTTAAGGCTGTGAGTATGACTGTCACTGGCTGTGCTTCCTATACACCTCACTCTTTTTTCTGTTCAGCTAATTCCATGCTGGCTAGTGATGTGAGCAATACAAGAGCAATTCTGTACCTATTAAATGAAAGGATCTTCTGTACCTATTAAATGGTAAGACACACCAGAAACAGGTCACTCACATGACTCAATAGTGTATATGTATGAAGTGTGTCTGTCTGCTTTTGTATGGAATGCTACATGATGTACCACTATATGAATGTGTACCCACCTTAATTTGCCACCCGTGCAAGCATTAACATCTGTTAATTATGGACTCTTAATTAACAGATGTTAATGCTTGCACGGGTAGCAAATTAAGGTGGGTGCACATGCATATAGTGGTACATCATGTAGCATTCCATACAAAAGCAAACAGACACACTTCACACATATACACTATTGAGTCACTGGTACCTGGGTAGTCCATACTCATGCGGCAATCGAGCAGGCAAATAACATAACATGTTTCTGGTGTGTCATACACCAGATCCTTTCTTGGTAAGGGAGTTTAGGTGTGTGTGTGAGTTTACACTAACATTTTATGTGCATACACTAGAATCCATGGAAGGTGCTTAGAGGAAAGTGCATCAAGAAAGGTGCATTCTGACATCTGTATGCAGCAGAACAGGTGACTCATGTCAGTACACCAGATCCTTGCTCTCTAAAGGGTGTTTGGGGTAGTATTTTTCCTGAAAGGGTTTTTGGGTTTGGAAACTGCTTGATAGATTGTTGTTCCTTCATTCGTGCCTTAACTTACAGTTTCCATGCCTTTTACTGCTTGATGGAAATTGTAAGTTTTTTGGTTAGGAAGCTGCTCAGTAGGAATTGTAGCGCGTTAACTTATGTCCTTAACTTGATAGGGTTTTTTGGGGTAGGAATTTCCATTAACAATCACACCAGATTGGTGCTGAGCATGTAAGTACTGGACATAGTCATGTTCTGACCAATATCTTTATTTTTGTTTTGCTTCAAATTGCTCCCCCAGCTGGCATCTGTGATATTATTATTATTATAAACATTTGTACAGCGCCAGCCGTGTACCAGGCACTTTACAGAACATAGAAATAGACGCGGTCCCTCTTTAAAGGGATCTTGCCATTGGAACAGGTAACTGGACGATTTGCACTCCAGGATTATTGTTTTGAAGTCAAATGGCTACATGTTCTGTTATTTTTTTTGTTCTAAGAGCACTGAGTATCACCTACCCTACAACAAGACGACTATTTGAGTATAACGTTGTTAACTCTCTTTAAAGTATTGTTCTATTCATTTTATGTCAGATGTCCATTTTCTTTGTATTTAATATACTTGTATATCCACTGTTCACTTTACACCAATGGAAACAAATATTAAAAAATAAAAATAAAAAAACAACAATGCAGAGATTTAGGCCTGAAGCATTAAGCAAATCAGAAGAACGTAAGTGCCATGCTGGGTCAGACCAATGGTCCATCCAGCCCAGCATCCTGTCTCTGACAGCGGATACCTTCAGTCACTTCAGACAGAACAGGTCCCTATTCACTCCCAGCTCCCAATGCTCAGAGTGTATTCTCCCCAACCAGTTACACTTATAGCCATTTATGGACTGATCTTCTAAGAGCTACTGGCCTTAACAACAGCTTCTGGCACCAAGTTCCACAAATTAATTGTACACAGAGTGAAAAAGTACTTCCTTTCATTTATTTTAAGTCTGCTGCTAGTTAGTTTCATAGAGAATCATAGAATGCCAGACTTGGAAAGGACCTTAAGTTCATCTAGTCAAAACTCCCTCCTGCCCCCGCCCCCTCACTTGAGTGCAGGATGACTACAACTACAAAATCCCTGGCAGATGGCTGTCCAGCCTTTTTCTGAAAGCTTCTAGTGATGGAGAGTCTACGGCACCTTGTTCCACTGCTAAACAGCTCTTACTGTTAGGAAATGTTTCCTGTTATCTGGCCAAGATTTACCTTCCTGTAATCTGAGTGAACTATCTCGTCATGACCTCTGTAGCAATTAAGAACAGCTCCCTTTAGATACCTGAAGACTGCTATCATGTCTCTCAATCTGGACCCATGTTGACTGCATTTTCTGTATTAATGAAAATAGGGAACACAGGTCTCTGCTCATAAGACTTGCTTTCTAGACCTTTAATCACTTGTCACCCTCCTCTGAACCTGTCCAATTTGTCAATGTCCTTCTTCAAACGAGGCACTCAAAACTAGAACAGCATTCCAGGTAAGGTCTGACTAGTGTTGAATAGAGTGGAATTATTACTTTGCTGGCTTGGAAACAATGCTTGTTGATAGCCATTTTTGCAGCTATATCACACTGCTGACATGTTCAGTTTGGGATTAGCTACAATCCATAGATCCTTTTTGTGTGTGTTGCTGTCAAATCAGGTCTCCCCCCATCTTATACTTGTGCATTTGGTTTTTCTCCCCTAAATGCATAACTGTACATTTCATTTTATTAATTTCAGCCCCAAATTTTAACCTACTAAGATTTCTAATTCAAATTGTCTTCCAAGGGGTTAGCTACTCTCCCAGCTT
>QEPC01012458.1:1750487-1772572 GCA_003113815.1 Sphenodon punctatus
TTTTTAGCTCCCCCATCTTACCTATTATTTATTATGTATTTATTATATTTAGCCCTGTTTTAATATTTTTATATTATTGTATTGGATGTTTTAAATTGTTTTTATTGTGTTTTAATTGTTGGAAGCCGCCCCGGGCTGCTTTAGCAGGAGGGGCGGGGTATAAATCTATTAAATAAATAAATTAAATAAATAAATAAATCTGAGACTAGAGTGTCGGAAGTGGCCAATGTTGCCCTTACAGCACATATTCCACAGTGTAAGAGAGGGAGTTTAAGCAGTGTCACCTGCAAGGTGAATTATGAAGGAAAAGGTCTCCCCCTATGTCCCCTCTCCTTGTCTCCCCACTCCGTGTCTATTAGATTGTAAGCCGTAGACAGGGACCGCGTCTATCTTATTGTTCTGTAAAGCGCCAGGTACACAGCTGGTACTATACAAATGCTTATAATAATAATAATTAATAATAAATTGGAGGGTTCTGTCTGCTTACCTGATTATTGAAGTTTGGCCTAAATGCCTCTATTGCTGGAGCGTGTGCTGAACTGATTGTCAGATAGGTAGGTTGGGTCAGTTTGGTAAAGGCAATTGACACTGCTCCATGATCAAGAAAGATACAGTTGCAAATGAGTACAGTAGTGACCTGAGAATCCAGACATTTCAGAACTCCAGACCACCGCTGCATTCCCCTTAGTGGGGCACACAGGGTGAGGGTTTCCAAAATGTCTGTGCGTAAGGGTTATGTAATAAGAAAAATATAATAATGGTATAAAAGGCATTAGGAGTGTCAGATCTTGCAAGCCGTAAAAATGGCGCGTGTGTGATTTTAGTAGCTTATTAAAAAGTCTAAGTGTAATGATTTATAGAAGTCAGAAAGTGTCAATGTGATCACAGTATGTATCTGAACATCTCATTTGCAAGTGGTAGAGGAACAAATATCAAATGTGGATAGAGAAGAATGTTGATTGTTGGAATTCTTCCAAAATCTGCAAAATTAATCCACACTTAATTGTTTTTCACTAATAATGCTGTCTTTTGTCAAATATTAAACATGCAAGAATATATTGCTTTTGTGTTTGTTTTTTAGGTTTAAATAAAATGGAACCTTTTGAGCTTAGAAATTCTGCAACTGCAGAGTAGTTTATGGGCCCATGTTCCTGCTTAACTTATTTAGGGGGCAGGTCTGCTGACCTAGGGCTAAATTTTTAAGGAAGCAATAACATATCCCCGAATCTTTGAACCTTTCCTTAGACAGTTAAATTGATCTTTTTGGATTCTTCTCCATGGGGTTGTATAACTGTAAGATACATGTTTCCTCACAGGCTCATAATGGGATCTTTAGATATGTTTATCTAGCACCTGTCGATATGTAAAAGTTTCAAGGAGTCAGAAATGTTCAAACTCCAGAGTTGGGCTAAATTTGGAGTAAGAGCTGCACTAGCTCAGCCAGTACACTGCCATCTTACCGTAGTGTCCAGAAAACATATACCAGTCATGCTCCATCATGCCCTTCGCAAGTTCACTCTGTCTGAACAGAATTGGTGTAAGTGGGAATGTGCTTTTAACTACCTTTGTTTATTCCTTTAAACCAAAGGAGAGACCTGCTACACAATGGACTCAGTCTCAAGTCTCTATCGAAGAGTATCTTGAACTGCCCACTTGACAAGTCTCTTCGCCTGCGTTGCATCAACTGGGAGGCAGAAGAACTGACTCCAGTCCAGGTGTGTCTTGGGGTCATAGTTGCTTTGGGAGGAAGGCGAGTCTTGTGGCTAACACCTGGGGCTTGGACTTGGGGGATCTGAGTTGTTTTCCTACCTTTGCCACAAAGCCCACCATGCAACTTGGGGATGGAGATGGGACTCAGAAGATTTTCCAGAAAATTATCAAGGGGTGTTTGTAAAAAGACACCATAGATCCAATGCCTGAGGTGCTGTGTACGTTGCTGCTTTTCGCTGACTTCGGCCTCCTGGTTTTGGATTCCCTCCACCGATGTCTCCATTGCCATCTCTAGTCAGTCTGTCCTTTCTTGCGACCTAATGGGGTCCAGGGCTAGCTCTCATCCTTGCCCCACACTCTAGCCCTCCTGGGTGAGTCTCCTGTAAGTACCGGCTTGTCTTTGGCGTTTCCTAGTCAATTTCTGCTGGGCGGCTTTCCCCCTTTTTGTCCCAGCCATAGTCAATTGCAAATGGCTGAGCTGCTTCTCACAAACGCCCCGTTTGGCAGTCCCTTCTCCTGACCACCCATAGCTATATGGTCCTCTGGCCATTGTGAGGCTCATTAAACCACCCCACAGGTGTGACTCACCACATCTGCATCCTCGCAGGATCTCAACTGCCTCACACACCTGTGGTGTAACTTTGAAAGGGCCGGGACCATTGTCCTCTGACCTCTTAAAGGGCCCTTGCCCCGTGAGGACAGAGAGCTCCCTAGCCTCCCTGTTACAGTGGGGTGTTTTTTTGGGGGGGAGGGGGAGGACTTTGTTTGTATTTTTATGTATAACATTTAGCTCAAAGTTAAGCCAGTGGTGAAGACCTAATTGGGGGTCCTGCATCTTAAGATGCGGTCACAATCCCAGTGGCTATTTCTTATACTTTGCATGGCTTTATTCTGTCTGAGGTTATAGGATTAGACTGTGTGGGGCCACACTGGCAGAAAGCTTGGGAACCCTTGGTTTACAAGTACTTAGCTTTATCTGTGCAAGTGGAGCTACTTGTATGCTTAAAATTAAGTACATGCTCAGTAGATCTGGAACCGTCATTCTTGGCATTTTTTTCAGGATCAGGCTCTTAATGTTCAGGTTATTGAACAATTTCAGAGCTGGAAGCTTTGTGTGTTTGTCTTGGAAAGCAGCCGACTGTGCAGTGGTCTTGGGTGACATGAGAAAAAGGAGGTTACAGTGAGAATGAGTGAACATGCCGGTCCCTTCCTATTCACCTTCTTTGAAATGGACTTTGTAGCGGTGTTTGGTATCATGACCACTAGGGGGAGCTGGAGGGCAATTAACTACATGGAAGAGCCTTCTCGCTTCACAATGAAAGGGTTGTGCTGTGGTTTTGGTTAGGTAGGCCAAACATCCTTTTTTGCAGCTGCAATGAACTTGTTGCCAAAACTCGAGTGGGATAAAGGCTTTTCCTCTGATTTGCTGTGTGAAACCTGTATTTCAGGCTTGCTTTTTGGGGGGCAATCATAGGTCCTCAGAAGATTTAAATCCACTCCTGCACAGTAACCCGGTGCTTTTGTTCCTCTTCCCAGGTTGCTTATGCTGCCAAGGATGCCCAAATATCTGTAGCTCTGTTTCTCCACATGCTGGGGTTTTCCTTCATCTCTGGAGATAAGAATACTGCTGCCAGCTGGGAGAAAGTGCTGAGGAACTGCCAGGGCTTGGTGGATGTCCCATTCAGAGAAAGAAACAGTGGCGGTCTAGGAGATGATGGGAATGAAGAGGCAGACACCCAGCAGAAACCAAGGAGCCAGAAATCTGTACCCAATGACCAATCCCCAGTCAACCAGCAAGTAAAGGATCCTAGGAAACAGAAACGGAAGCCCCTGGGAGTGGGCTATTCTGCTAGGTAATTGCATGGACCTTCCCACCCCACCCCCCAAGAGATGTCTGTTCCCAAGACCTTGGTTTTCATGGTGCTTGGATTAAGTCACTGATGATGATGGGGGGAAATTAGTCAGGCACCTCTACTGAAAGAGAAAAGAGCTAGAGGCTGTCTGGACACCATGGAGGCTCTTGATTTAATTTGGTTACATATTGTCAAGGGCCAAGTAGACATAGCCTGAATTGGATGTCCTGTTCAAAGGAAGAAGCAGCGGCAGTCTAGGAGATAATGGGAACAAAGAGACAGTTTTCCAGCAGAAACCAGTAGGCTGGGGCTGGTACCAAGGTCAAATGTGAAATTTGATTGAAAGTAAATGTGAAAATTGAGTTCTGCTTTTTGAACTAGGGGCAATTCTGTCTTCTGATTCATTCTGTAATCTGGCTGCTGCAGAGCTCAGGAGAAACTTCACCCTTCACTCAAGTATATTTTTCACAACTGGCCAGGCACATTAATGAGAAGGGCAAAAGGGGCTTGTCATCTTTTTGAAACACCAGGTGTGAGCCATTGCCTGTGGTAGGATACCAGACTTTGGCCGGAGGTCCAGTCTGCTCAGAATTACAAAGCAACAACTGGCTAGTTCATTGTCTTAAGGAAAAACAGGTTTGACAGACTCACTATTCTTAATCTGAACCCAACATGGGAAAGTTGGGATGGATAGATGTTGATGATTTAAACCTTACTTGACTTAATTCGGTTATGTATTGGCAGGGGCCAAATACATGTAGCCTGAGTCAGAAGTCCCACTCAAAGGATTTTCAGTGTATGTGCTAGGGGTTGTCCGCCGAAGGAAATTGCGGACTCGGTTCCATTTATGGTTTTGGTTCTGCAGTTTCCAGATTTAAATGCAGATTTGTTTTACGGATCTGCATTGAAATCAATAAAATAATGAAAAATAAAAAACCCATTGTGCATGTGCAAAATGGCCACCAGGCCGTTCTCAGCATATGCACTCTTTTCCCTAAATGACAGCAGCAGCAGCGTCGCTGCCGTTTTGGAAAAGGGCAGTTGGTCTGCACATGCGCAGAATGGCCACTGCACATGCGCAGAATGGCTGCCCATTTAAAAAATAGTGACGATGCTATTGCTACCATTTTGCAAAAGGGCACACATGCGCAAATTGGTCAGGCGGACATTTGCACATCCACAGTGTTTTGGTTTTTTTTAAAAATTATAGATTTTAAACCAAGCTGCTATTGGCATGTTGCCCACTGTTGCAGTTCAGTACGTATTAATCCATAACTGCCTGTTATGAGCATTTATGGATTAATCCAGATTCCGAATTCCTGTCCTTAACCTGCTTCCCCACATTACTAAATGCACACTATTTGCCTCTGTGAGAAACTGCGAGGGGGAAATGCTGCGTGGCTTTTGTCATGTGGGAAAGCAAAGTCTCACAGCTTTGGTGCTGATCATGCGGAGGATACAGAGCTGGAAAATCAAGCTCTGCATCCTTTGCATGATTGGCGCCAAAGCTGTGCGACTTTGCTTTCCCACGTAACAAAAGCCACGCAGCATTTCCCCCTCGCAGTTTCTCACAGAGGCCAACAGTGCACATTTAGTAACATGGGAAAGCGCCCTTAGTGTGTGCACACAAGGAGTTCACATCCTCTCTAGGAAGGGGGTGCAGCTCTCCCCTTAATGGGAAGAGGTTGCAGGTTGCCTACTGCTTTTCATCTGTAGGTGAGAGCAGCTGTTCTGGCCCCAGCCTCTTTCAACCCAATTGTTTACACCTTCTGGCCCATTCACAGCAGTGTTAGAGAGCTGTGAAATGCATTCTGCTGTGTCCATTTGTGTAATACCGCCCCCCACAAGCCTGATTTTCACAGGGCTTAACAATAATATCGCAACTTGGGGGATTAAACCAGTTTCCCAATCAAGCTTCCCATCTGTGAGTTAACTGGGGAGTGTTTTCTTCACAGTCAGTAGCTTGTTCCAGTTAATCCAATGTTTTCTTGCCATAGGCAACAGTCCGTTCTGCCTATTTGATATCTTGCTCTTTAGTACATGTTGCTCAGGGCCATGAAATACGTGGATTGCAGGTGAATTGAGTGTGAAATACCGGGCTGTATAGAGTTCGGGTTTCAGGCTCCTGCTTGATCTTATTGGTAGTGATGTTCATGTGTTTCCACAGAAAGTCTCCCCTCTATGACAACTGCTTCCTGCATGCACCAGATGGGCAGCCCCTGTGTACCTGCGATCGCAAGAAGGCCCAGTGGTACCTTGACAAGGGCATTGCAGGTTTGTACACCAGTCCTTAGATTAGTCTCTGTCTGGGGAAAAGAACTTGCTTTGCCAAAACAATACTAGGTACAAAATGGGTCTTTTGAAGAAAGGGTCTTGCCATTTAATATAGATGAGAGCGCTGGAGATGGTGGTGGAGAAGGAAGAACCAGCAGGACATGCTTGTGCATCATTCATCTAGCTTCCTCCTACACACTCTCTCCAGATGGTAAAAGCCACCCCAAGCCTCTCTCTCTTTCTCTTACTGCATCTCCCCTTCCAGAGCTGGTGACCACAGACCCCTTCGTTGTGAAGCTGCAATTTGAGCCCTCGGGACGTCCTGAATCTCAAGTGGATTATTACCTGACAGTCAAAGAGAACTTGTGTGTGGTGTGCGGCAGGAGAGAGTCCTACATTCGGTGAGTTGTCTCACGTGGCAGGGGGGACCTATATCTGCTATAGTGTGGACCCAGGCTCTCATGGGCCTACCTTCAACCCAGGCCTTCCCCTGCCCTGTCCCATCTCCTCCTGGACTGGGAATTACCCTCACTCCCCACTTTGGGTTCCACAGGACTACCTGAACTACTTCAAATTCCTATTCTGTTACCAAGTGGTTCCCCCCCTCCCCCCAATACCATTTCTGTTAGTTAAGTAATTTAAATACGGATAGCTCGAGTCAAACGGTGATTTATCCATTGATACAGGTAGATGCTTATTTGAAATGAAATTTATCTGCAGTTGAAAACCGCAGAACACACAAGTCATAATGCAAATGAAAAGCAAAATGGTTCTTAAAAAAATCAATGTCTTTGGTCCTGAGAAAAAGAATCTCAGCTATTCTTTTTACATCCAGTCTGGATCTGAGGTAGCTCAAGTTGTTCTCTAGTACTGACTACCTCCATTCAGGAGACACTTAGGTCACAGGAAATCCAAAGTCAACTAAGCAGACTTACAGATAGCTTCATCACCATTTTTAGCCACCTCCCTAGTAGATCTTCATTCTTGTCTACCGATTGCATCCCTCTGAAAGACTACTAAATATTTTTTTAATTCATCATGATAGAAATGTGTAAACAGATCCTGGTCACAGAGTTATAAGCTGTGCAGTGAGCTGCTTTGTCACATAGCACAAGAAAGTGGTTGAGTTCTTCCCTCTCTGTGACATCACTCTTCTCTGAATTGCTTCTGTTGTTGACATTATCAGTGGTCAAGCATACATTTGACTGCTTCCATATATGAGATAGTTTTGCATCAAGTAGAAGTAGACACTCCTCTGCCCTTCAGATCAGTTCACCTTGCAGAATCTCTTGTGCCTTGAATCACAATACATAGATGCTAGAAAAACATCTGTCTAATAAAACTTTTTCTCTCGCACACGTTTTGGCCAGGGGAACATTAGCTGATTTTCCTTTAACCGTACTAAGCTTTGGTTTTAAATGTTCCCATTCAGCTAAAACATATCCTGCAAGAAAGCTTCATCTGCAACATTGGCTAGCTCTAAGCATCTGGCATGTCATTAATTTGGTCCTGCATTTCCTGACAAAGGTAAAGCTCACTTGATGCAGCTGCCAGTTCCTCACAAAAATCTCATGTTTTCTCCAAGCTTGCTAGCATCTCAAATATAACCATCTATCAAGTTTCATTTTCAGGAACATGGAGTGCTCATACCTCTATTGATGCTACTTCCCTCGTGCTTTAGTGGGCAAAGTTTTTTGTTTTTTTTTCTTCTTCCCAGTTTATATGTTCAAGTTGCTGATGTTTCATGGCATCCAAAGTAGCAGGCTTCTACACATCTTGTTCCAATAGTATTAAGAAAACAAGCTATATCATCGAAGTTGAAATGTTGATCATTTTCATTGAGATTCCTGCTCTCAGAGAACTCATCAGATTCATAACTATCATCTGTTTCCATTGTTGAAACCTTGTTAAGCATGTTTGCTCCATGGTATGTGGTTGTGCATATCATCTGGCCAGGGCTGTGTAAACCTGCTCAGCTGAGGTGAATAAACTTTAGCAGCTGGTTGGTGGGTTTTTACAGGCCTGAATGTCAGCCCTGGAGATGAAGGCTGCAGGCAGAGTTCTCCTGCTCACTGCTGAGTGTGCATTGCAGCAAGAGAGTCCCCTCCTTTCCCCCTTTGTACCAGCACTGAGCCTGAACCCTGAGGCTGGAACTCAGCAGTGCAGGTAACAGGAGGCTTTACTAATTACCCCTTACCCCCAAATGGCAAGTAGCCTTCAACACCTGGCCAGTGGAAGAGTATGTTTTTCTACAGCACTGCACATCACTCTCTTTCATAACAAAGGCTACAATCCATAAGCCACTTACTCCAGAGTAAGTGGCTTTTGGGTCATGATCAAATTGATTAACTCCAGTCTGTATGTATAACCTCTGCTGTGTGACTTTCAGACATTTCCTGCACAGCTAAAGTTTTCAGCCATAATTTCCTTTAACATTCACAAACTGCTTATGCCAAGTAATGTCCAGTCTTGTCATGTAGCAGCATCAATCTTCAGAAACAGTATATTTGCTTTCATTCTCTTAAGCTTCTGCTTAGCAGCATATGAAATACCATTTACTGGGTCAGATCAATCGTCAATCCAGCCCATCAGTCTGTCTCATGACAGTGACCAGCCACCGTTGCCTCAGGGGAATACGCATTAGGTTACAATGGAGTAATCCATTTCCTCCCAACTTCTCACAGTCACGGGTCTTGTTCCCCTGACCAGCCCAGCATTGTACTACATTGTAACTTCCTCTTTTACTGGTCCTCTGTCCAGGGAAATTTCCAGTCCTGTAAGGAATTTGAATCCAGAGATTTCATCAGCAGAGAATGGATGTTCCTCAGCAGTTACCAGCGAGACAGTGTCCTTTTAAAAATGTTTGAATATCAATAGGGACATTCACCTTTTGAGGGTTTGGAGCAGGGTTTTTTTTAGGTGAAATTAAGAGTGAGTTTATCTTGGTAAAGGGGGTACTATAATCTGAAGACCATTTGTTTTGCCTGTCCAAAGCAACTTTTTCATCTTTCTCAAACATCTCTTCAAAGAGTTTAGGGTGGCATGGTTTCAGATGGCTCTTCATGTTGTCCCTGAAAATAACAGTTTAATTGCTTACAGTTAAACAACTGATGAAGAGTAAGCATTAAAGGCAACAGTAAAATAAAGAAACTTCAGAAACTAAGAGTTCACTTGAAATCATAAATCCTCTCCAGATTACTTAACAACAGACTTGTCTTGCAATCTTCAATCTTACATGCACATGATCAAAAACACAAGACGCTCTTCTTTCTTCCTCTTCTTGACACCATTTGCTAAACTGCTCCAGGAAAAAAATAGAGGAAATTCAGGAACACTGCTCCACTCTTCTCCTGCCCCCACCCACATCCCTCCCAGCCTGCACAACTGGGTAGTGTGTCCTCTGTTAGAAAGCGTGTTTTGGCTGGCGCAGAGCCATTCTGTGGCAGCTCTGCACCCGCAGTGTGGAGCCCGCCATGGGTGGCACACTGTGTTCCACATATTGGTTATGCCATTTTTTAGCTACATTGAAGGGGATCCCTAGAGAACTGGAAGCTGTAGCAGAGAGAGGACAGGGTAGTGAGGAAGGACTTCCCCCCCACTACTCCCAACCTGCTGCCAGTGCTTCAGAGCACAGACAGCCGGCAGGAAGATTCCTGGTTTTGGAGGCTCCCTTTTGGAGAGACAGAGATCCTAACCTCAAACAGAAGCGCTCCCCCCTTTCCGCTTGTGATGGAATGGAGTGGAATGACAGTGAAGGGCATCACCAGTCCAGTCTGTTTGCTGTCATTGGGATCCTCCCGTCTCCCATCAAAAGCTGCAATGGGTGTGTGCTCTCTCCTTCCCCAGCCACTTGTGGGATCCTCCAAATAGCTGGGAGAGAAGATAGCACCCCCGGGCAGAGACTGTGACATGGAGTGGTTCCTTCTGCACCACTGTTTCCAACCCACCTTCCCCCGTTCCCTCCCACCTTGGTCAGTGGCCACACACCAAGCTGTGTTGGTTGTTAGATTACCCAGTCCTAGGTTTTTTGTGCGTGTCAATGCACATACAAAAAATACTGGTGGCGGGTAAAGTGCCATCTGTTTACACCCATAACCTCCGCCAATGCAGCACACAATGGGTGTTACCAGATGTAACAACGCACACATGTTCAGCCAGCATGCAGTGAAATCAGTGACATTGCCATGTTTGTGTAGCTGATTGTACACACATTTGCCTTTGCATGTTTGAGCAACTACTTGTTAGTTTGCTCCCACTTGGTGTTCCCTGTATAGTCTCCCCTGATGCAACGGGCCTGGTTGGTGTATTCACCATTTGGGGCAGATCTGGTGACATGTATATGCAGATACCCAGGATGCATTACATAGCTTTCTGGGGTAGGAGCAGAGAAAGCACAAGCTTCTTTTCCATTCTTGGAGTTAATCTAATGCTGCTGTGGCCATTACACTCCCACGATATGCATCTTGCATACTGTGTACTCAGCACTCCCTTTGCCTGTGTCTATTTGCTCCCCTCTCCTCATACACTGATCAAAAACTGTATGATAATGGATCAAAATTTTATTAATAGTGGTATCGGTAGCAAAATTGCTAGTAGTGAAGAACTAGGAAGTGTGAGGTGTTTTTGTACTTCTACTAGTTAAGTGTTTAAATGCTCCGTTCACCTGGCTCCCAAGCAGCTGGCTTTTGCTCACGCTGCTCAACACTGCTGCCCCCCCTTGGAACTCCTTCCCTTGGGCTTTATCTTCTGGTCAGGGAACTTCTTTGATGTTAACCCTGTAACTACTGGAAGCAATAGAATAGGGCAAGTGTTACTAATAACGCTGTCCTGGCTGCATGCTGCTACTCTTTCTCTCACTCGGGGACTCTTCTCCTTCAGACAGGGGAAGGCTACTTCACCCTGTTACAGTGGGGTAAAAATGTTAATAAAGTAAATAAATAAATCCTCTTCTCCTGAGCTTGGCTTCCTGCAACCCTTAGCAGTTTTGACCTTTTGTATGGAGAAGCCTTTTTCCTCAGAGCTCCTTCTCCCGTGCTGCTCTCTGCCCAACAGTTCCCCACACAACCAGCCCCCTCACCAACTGCCAGTGCAGCCCTTAAATGTTTCCTCTGTCCTCAGGTGTTCTCCTCAACCGATTGCTGCAGCCTCTCCTTAACATCTTTGTAACACCTGGTCCTGTAACTTCCAGGCTATGGTTTCTTGCAGCTTTGTAGCTTATTTTTGTTCCAGCAGCCTGCTTCTCTCAAGCAGCCCTACCACAGGTGTCATCTAAAATGGGAATGAGTTTTTCCCCTTTCTGTAGGCCCCTCTCTAGGTTTCAGTGTCAGGGTTTGCATGTGAAAACTAAATTCCATGAAATCGTGATGAAAACCTTTTGTGACCATCAGCCTGGCAATCATGCTATACAGAAGGGCAAACATTTCACCTGGCATCTGTGGACTCATGCCCACCTGCAGCAGATAGAAATAGTTATCATTCATTTGTGCTCTGCTGTGTGGTTGATGTGATGGATTGGTGTGTGTGTGTGTGTGTGTGTGTGCCTGATCCCAGTGTCAGTTCAAAGATCCCCTACCCTGGCAGGCATTGCTGCCTGCTAACTGCATGTCTCTGAGTGTCCCCTCACATTCACCTTGTCATGGGTATGACTTCTGCTATGATGCACTCATATGAACACTGTCACTTTTGGTCAGCCAATGCTCATTCATCCCCTTCCTTGGTGACAGAACCCACAGTGACCAATGGGCTTGCTGCTTCTGTGACATACAGCTAACTGAGCCAATGGCTCTAGAGAGAGAGAACGACAACACCAACATCCTATCTGATGTGTAAGTAGCAGCTGGCCAAGCTAGGTTGTTGGATAACTGTTCCCATCCACTGCTATCTCCCTAGAAAGAACATCGTGCCTCATGAGTACCGGAGACACTTCCCCATCCAGATGAAGGACCACAACTCCCATGATGTGCTGCTCCTGTGCACCTCCTGCCACAACATTTCCAGTTACTATGACAGCCATCTCAAGCAGCAGCTGGCTGAAGAGTATGGGGCCCCCATTGGCTGTGAGGAAGGGGTGCGTCTGCTGGAGGATCCTATCCGCAGACAAATCCGTTCAGGGGCCAGGGCTTTATTGAATGCAGACAGCTTGCCTGAGGCCAGGAGAGAGGAGCTGCTGCAAGGGATCAAGGACTTTTTTGAAACAGATATGGTTACATTGGATATGCTCCAGGAAGCAGCAGGACTGGAAACCAGGTACAGTAAGATCCCAGTAATTAAATCTAATGCCTCAGGCGGCTCTGTGTGCACTATGTAATAAGGCTGCTCCCTGCCCCCCCAACTTCTTAGAAACATCCACTGGTATTCTGATCTCCCTGTAAGACCAATACATTGATCAAAGTTTAGTTTGGGCTGAGTGGTACCTGAGCTTAGGCCCAGGAGGAACTTATGTATGGCAAATGACAAAGTACTTAACTGGGCACATTCATGGGCTGAATATGTGAAGCAACAATAGGGAGGAATTGGGACCAGTGCTTTTAGATTGAAAAGAAGGAGAGAGAGAATCAATGTTATTGGTGTCAGCAAGCATGCTGCTCTGTGAGCAGGAGGATTTGCAGGGTAAAAGAAAACTCTAGTAAATAAATAAATATTATTTCATCCTGAAGCTCTGTAAAAGGCAACTGGGCTTTGCACCTCCTTTCCAGATCTTGAATTAGAGTCCGGGGGTGGGGGGAGAGGAGAACAGGTGTTATCCCTCAGCCCCTGTTTTCCCTACATCGGGCAGAGGATAGATGTGATTGAACACAATTCTAGTGCTGAAACCTGCAGGGATGCTTTCAGATAGCATAGACTCTACCTTTACCTTTACATTTTGTCTATACATAATTTTAAAGTGCTTGTGCTTGGGAGGCCAAGGGAACAATACAGGAGCCTAATTGCCTCTTGGTTGCACAGTGTGCTGGTATGAAACCAAGCTCTCTGTCTGTGTCTTGGCAGGATTTGTAATGAAAGCTACATGCCACATGGGCTGAAAGTGGTGCAGGGCTTTGCCAAAGGGGGCCTGTGGTCCCTCATGCAGCTGGAGAGGCGCTGGCGTCAACACTTCTTAGATACCATGCAGCCCAAGCACCTGCCAAAGCGCTGGTCAGTTAACCACAACCACGAGAAGCTGATCCGAAAATACGGAGAGGATCTGCAGATCAAGCTTTCTTGAAGGGGACTCTCTCAGGAGACTACTGAGGATGAATGGATGGATGAAAAAAATCCAGAACTTGGAAGGACTACTTTGCTTTGGTTTCTCTTTTGAACTTCCAAGACCCTAAATTGCCAACAGTGGCTATGCTGGGATTTGGCAACACTGTAAAGAGTTAATCAGTTAAAGACTTAAACTTAGCTTTGGATTTTTAACCTTAGTCTTAACAGGAGTTGCTGTGACTCTCCTCTATGTAGACAGCGCTGAGGGATGTAAGGCCTCTTCATGACAGTCAGGAACCATTTCACCTGTCTCAGAACTGTTTTCAAGTTACAGGGTATGTTCCAAGGGCATCTCCCTTTGGCTAAACACGGTTATACAGAGTGTCACTGCTCAGGCGCTTGGATTTAAATACATGGGACCTCCATTCCATCATCCTAACCTCCAGAAAAAGGATTTACAGCTCTCCCCTCACCCCCAGGGCAAGAGATTCCCTGTCAGTGTGAGCTGTTTGCAGGTGGGCAAGCAGCACCTCTCTCCAGAGGTTGTTCTTTAGGCAGGCTTCTCTGAGCCCTCTGGGTGCTATCACCATCTTGATGGGAAGTGTGTAGTCCCTAGAAAACAGACAGCCCCCTGCGTGTAATTCGTGTGCATGTGGGCATCCTCCACTCACAGGTTTAGCCTGACAACCTAATACATGGGCAGGCAGTTCTTCACCGCTGTGCCCCGCACACACACACACACGCATGCACGCACGCACCCTTCCCAGTATCCCACCCTCTGTCATGACTCTCAGCCATGCCAAACCATGGGAACAAGAAGCTGCACCAGCTGTTTCTTCCAGAATATACATTCCATGATCAATGATCTTCACTGCCTTGCAGATTCTTCCTTTAATAAGAAATGTGCAGGTGTGGGGAATGTGCAAGGGATGAATGGGAATCTTCAAGTGGTTTCCCACTTCCTCCAGCTTAATTAAAAATTCCATGCTTCTCTGGGGTAACAGCTGTAACATTAATTGACATGCCTTTTATATGGATTAGCAGCACAAACACACCCAGCTTTGAAAAAACTTTTTCAGTCTATAGCAGCTAGTAGCTAGGCATGCAGCCAGTCATGTGATGACAGGTGGCCAGTGCTTGCTCACTTGTGGCATGCAGCCAATCCTAGCTAAGCAGCTGCCAAGCTTTGTAAACTTCTCAAAATATTTGGTGCCTGGTCTGCAGAGTTCACAGATGTTGGTACCGCAGCCAGGTGTGCTGAGAACTTCATGACGCTTGTTCTCCTGCTCCAGGTATTCATGACTGCTGCTAAGCAGAACCTGCGAGCGATCCAGCAGGTACATGCCACCTGCTGTCGTCTCAATGAAATTTCCAGGCACAGACAGGCAGTTGCTCGAGCTGTGGCTGGGGTAGTAGTTGATGTGTGCTGAGAGGTACCTGTCAAAAGACAGTTTCTGTCACCAATGCCCTTTGCGTTGCTGTATCCAGTGAGAGGCTTGACTGGGTGAAGGAGAAAAGCACAGACTGGGACAACGTTCTCTCCTTGTGCGGAGAAGAGGGATGGATATCTCACTCCAGGATACCCTGTCTCCTTGTCCTACAACTAGCTGAGATCCTCCGGCCTCAATGGGAGAAAGAGCACATGGTGATGCGATCCCCTCAGCCCTGTGGAGAAGCGCATGGCCATTGCCACCTGGAAGCTCACCACTCCAGACTCCTGGAACTTCCACAGGAGCCATTGTCCTCGTCGAGGTTTTCACAGTAATTGTGGAAGTGCTGCTGGGCCAGGTGGTGAGTTAGCTGATCCAGAGGAGGTAATGGAGGGCTTTCAGTGGGAGGGGTTCCCAACTATATTGGGGTGATTGATGGGAGCCATATCGCCATCATCTGCCCACCCCTTAACAAAGTTGACTACCTGAACCACAAGGAGTTCTCCGTGGTTCTCCAGGCCATAGTGGACCACTGTGCCTGGCTCATGGATGTGCTGGCCAGGTGGTCTGGTAAGAACTATGATGCCTGCATCTTCCTCCAGCCCCCCCCCCNCTTTGGGCACATGTACAACGGGGACTTTGGACCTACCACTGACACCTGCATCAGGAGGGTGCTCATGTGGCCTGTTGTTCTGGGGGACCCTGCCTACCCACTGAAACCCTGACTCATGAAGGTTTGTAGCGTTAATGGTGTTACTTTTAACGGGCAGCTTAGTACCACCCACTCTGTTGTGGAGAGGGCTTTTAAAGCAGCACTGGGGATCAATTGCTGCAAGAATTGATTCCCAGCTGGAGACCACTCCCCTGCTCACCATCGCTGCCTGTGTTCTCCAGAATATCTGTGATATCGGCGGAGCCGCGTTAGAAGAGCCCTCCCCCCCCAGTTAGCGCTGGCGAGCCAGTCCTACTTTTCTGGGAACAGCACAACAGAGCAGCACATAGCCGTAGAGAACCGGTAAGCCTTGTGCCATCACATCAACTGAAATGCTAACACAAATCAGTGACATTTTAATGATCATTTCAAAATGTTTAATAAACCCTTTTAAAATGTTCAATAAAGCCATTTATAAATGTTTCCAGTGTGTTTTCCTCTGGCCTTTTTAGACTCTCCACCCCCAATGATATTGCTCACCCTTTCCTTTAATGTGAATTGCGATTGGAAGTGCAGAGACACAGGTGTGCTGCTGGCTACTATGCTCCCACAAGTGCTTCAAACCCCCAACCCCCAAAGCAGCTTATCACTATCCCATCCCACCAGTCTGCATGGCCCATTTACCCTCCCACACTTCCATGCACCCACACTTCCCACCCCCCAAAAGCAGCTTATTCCCATGCCATACCACCATTCTCCATGGCCCACCTTACCCTCCTACCCCTTCCATTTCCACCAGCCTCCAAAGCAGCTTGTTGCTAGGCTATACCGCCGTTCTCCACTGCTCCCTCTCCCCAAATCTTCCCACCTTTCCCAGAATAAGCATGGAAACTGAATTATGAAAATAAGTTTTATTTAACAATTATATTAACTATATTAACTTTAATTTAAACTTTATTATTTTGACTGAATTTAAATTAACTTTAACTTAAAGGAATTATTATTTATAGATTCTTCTTCTGCCTGCCCCTTTTGGGAGCAGCCAGGCATGCTATCTTGGGTGGCGAGGGGAGATTTTCACCATCTGCTTCCTCACGTGGATCCAGCCCTAGAGGTTGTGGAGGTGTGCTGGTGGGAGGAGTGTGGGAATTACTGGAGGCGGGGGAGAGGTGCCTGAACAAGGGAGAAAGAGTGTGTGTTCAGCAGTGTGAGCACAGGGCAGAGAGAGCTCAGCTGCTTTGGCTGGGGGGTGGGATTCTGCAGGGAAACTATGGCAGGCAGTCAGAATCCAGGTGCAAGGGCGTGAACTGCTTCTGAGGGAGGCAAATGGCACTTGCCCCTGGGCAACAGTTATGGTGGCGGCGGCGGCAGCGGCGGCGGCAGCAGCTATGTGCTCAAGCAGGGAGGTGTTCAATAAAGCCATGGCTATGGAGAGACTGGGATAGACTTCTTGTACAAAAACAAAAGATCTGTCATATCCTTGCTTGCCTTCGAGCATGCTGTCCACCTACTGGACCTGCTGCCAGAGGTGGGCCTAGTGCCTGTCCTGCCAGTGGTCCAGGCAGGCCTCAGCTGGAAAAGCCTTGTGTTGCAGAAGCTGCCTGTGCTTCCTGGTCATGGCCTTGATCGCATCCCAGATCTCATCCACCCATCTGTGGTCTCCCCAAGCAGCTCCCTCACCAAATCCTCCCTGCACCTCTCCCTGCAAACCCACAGGTCCTGTTTGGGTGCTTGTGGCTGCGGGTACCATCTGCGCCTGTTGCAGTGGCAGACCTGTAGCAAGGCAACAAGAATAGCCATTTGTTCAGACTGTCCCACCCAGTTTCCCACCCTGGTGTGTCTCAGCACTCCCCATGCCTCCAAGTTCAATTGTTTCCAGCCCCCAAAGTGGCTTATCGCTCGCTATACCATACCACCTTTCTCCACATCGACACTTCCCCTTCCCTGTACCCCCACGTCCCACCCTTTCCCAACCCCAGCCCGCAAAGCAGCTTATCACTATGCCATACTGCCATTCTTCACAGTTGCCCTTCCTACCCCCGTGTTTCAGCCCCTTCCCGCCCAATGTAACAGCCTCCCTTCCTGCCCAAAGGGAAGTGGGAATGAATACCTGGCCAAGGTTGCTGCAATGAGACTGAAACAGCATGTTCTCCCCCCCCCCCCGTGATCACTGTAGGGGAGTAAAGCACCACCATTAGCGCCCTCGCCCCTTCCCTCCACGCCTGCCATTTTAGCTCTCCCCGCCCCCTGCCTGCAGGCCCACCCTGGTGCCTTCCCGCCACTAACCTGTGATCCTGCCATGGTACCTTTCTGCCCACCCACCCACCCCCAGTTGCATTAACTTGCCATTCTCCTCCTTGATAAAGGTGGCCTCTGAATCCTCCATTCCCTCCACAAATACCTCCAGAGGTTCCTCAAATAAGGTCTGGCTCTCCATCTCAAGGGGGTAGACTGTGAGAGTCAGTGTCCATGTTCTGGTCAAGGAGCAGTGGCTCTGGAGTGGGAACTAACATGAAGGGATTTCCGCCAGCAGTCATGGCTTCCATGGGGGGAGCAGGAGTGGGCAGTGGTGGAGCTGTATTGACCTGTTTCTGGCCTCTGGTGAAGAAGCAGCTGTAGAGGCAGGATGCCATGATGGCTCCATCTACACAGTGGAACCAGTCCAGCAGCTCATTGTAGGGGGATGTCTGCTTCCTACAACCAGAGGTGAAGTTGCTATCCCAGATCTCCTTGTATTGCTGGCGGAGGTCCTTGGCCCGCTGCTGGTATTGGTTCATGTCCCTCTGTTATCCCGGCTGTGCCATTTAAAGGGAGATCTCGTGGAACACTGCCTTGTTCCAATAGCATTTCACCAGCTTGTAGGCGGGTGGATCGGTAGGTGGCGAGTGCCTGCGGAACACTGGAAGTAGCAATGCTGGTAGTCGCCTGTGAACACAGTAAAGGGGAAAAAAAACATAATTAGATAGCAATAAACAGAAGCATTTATCATGCAGCTGTGTAAAGGCAGCCCCCACACCACAGAGAGAGAGAGAGAGAGACTGTTTATTGAGTTGACTCATAGGTCTTATCAAAATAAATACAATACAAAGGTACAGTGATACAAAAATAAACACCAACATCATTAACATAAGTCCATACTCATCCCCAGACAATAGACCCATTAGACATTAGATGGCATAGTAGCGTTAAACAAATAACAGTTTACAGATATAACAATAGCTCTAGCTCCTAAATGGTGCATCTAGTCACACAAATAAAACTCCTGGGCAAAACCAGCTAGATAGGGGCTGGAGCAAATCGTCCTAGCTCCCATCCAGGGAGACGATGACATCAGATTCATATTCTCAACAGGACACCAAGAGAACTGTTAAACTGTTATACATACCAACTGATAAATATCTTTGGCAAACAAGGAGACTATAAAAACTCCTATACCTTGCACTTGGGAAAAACCATATCAAACAGCAGAAAAAGGAAAATTATTATTATTATTATTATTATTATTTTATTTTATTTTATTATAGTAACACAAAGGTTTCTAGGAGATGGTTTCATCCAGCACTTTAACCCTCTGATTTTGTAATTTCTGGGCTAAAACTGTAAAGGACGCCACAGCATTTGTCATGTCATCACTGCCATCCCTTAACAAGTAGTATACCAACTGTAGACCTACTAGTATCCACACCTGTAATACAGAACAATCTCTCCCAAGGACAGGTATATAGAGGGCAAATAGTGTACTAGATCTTCCACCTGATTCTCACCACATATACATTTCCAGTTATAGTCCACTCCTCTGAACCATCCCAGCAAAACCTCAGTGTACATAGTTTGAAATATTAGGGCTGAAAAAGTCCTCCTATAGGTTGCATTTGGCAGTGAATCAAAATAGTTGGGCCTCTTATTACATGGTACCCAAAATCTGTAGTAAGGAGAGAGTTTAGAAATCATAGCCTGAGAAACCATAATCTGGGTATCATTATCTGCAGTTCTTGATTTAACAACCTTATGGGCTTCCTTATAAGGCAAAGATAGTAAGAAATTTGATGAAAAGCAAAAATTCCTTAACTCATATCTAATCCCACACCACCAAGTGTCACTTTTACACCATATACTGCTTGTTTTTTCTTCAAATCAGAGTCTTGGAAGCGATTTTAAGAGAAGGATATTGGCAATTTTCAGCCAAAAGGATAGCATGATCCCTATAATTCTGGAGAGCAAGGGATGCATCCTTAGTTCCAGCCTCAGAATTGCCAAAGATGTAATTAGGGGAGCCCCCAAGAGTCTACGCAAAAACGTATTTTGAATAGCTACCACTTTAGTATATCTCCAAACTTGAGCACCATAACAAGTGTGAATAATCGTTTTTGCTTCAAAAACCCTTTGGCTGGACTGATCAATTGTCCCCCTTTAGTTCTGTAAAACTTATATAATAGTGCTGAGGTGGTCACAGGAACCTGTTTAATGGATTTTGGATGCATCTTCTAAGAGCCATTATAGGAAAAAACAACTCCTGGATTCTTAAAATCTTGTACCTGTTCCAATTCATGCCCATTCAAGAGCCATTTGACCTTATGAAATCTGGATTAAAAAAACCCCATAACTTTGTCTTTTAATAATTGATTACTAGATCTTCTTTCATACATTCCTCACCAAAATCTGTTAACAAGCAAGTGAGCCCTAACCTACTTGTAGATAGCAAGACAGTATCGTCTGCATACATTAAAATAGATGTCCTTCGATTTCCAATTTTGGGCGCCAAATGTCAATCACTACTGCCTAATTTAACTATCAGGACCATAGTTAACTGGCTGTCGTTCTGAACTATGTACTCCTTTAAAACGTAGCTGTAACAGCAGCTGAGGCGAGAGCATTAGGCACGTGTTGCAAACCAGGATGAGCTGGGACAACGCAAGTTTTAATTTGGTGCATGTTGGCCTTTTAGGACTGATGCAGAGCAAGAATGGAGAAAGGGGCAAGAAGTGGTTGCTCCACGGAAAGTTCTAGGCTCTTTTCACCCACAACTCTATGGCATTGATGGACCGGTGCCACCTGGTGTGGACTATTGTCTCATTTGAAAACACCCGTAATTGGCAACTCAGACAGTGTCTCAGTATCAGCTAGCATGTTAAAAATGGCTTCCAGCCAATGCTCTGGACCTCTATAGAAATGTTATTTTCACATGCAACCTTCCAGCTTAGACTTGCTGACTAATGGCTCCTAGCGGGTGACCTTTCACATCACTGAGTGAAACGAGGTCAGCACTTTTAGAGGGAGTTACAAGAAATGGCTGGCTTAGAGAAGCAGCTTTTTCTAGGGCTTTGAGTCAGGGACTGGAAGCCCTAATTCTGGTTTTGACACTGGCTTGTGTGTCTTGAGCAAGTCATGGCCCCTCTGTGTCTCAGCTTTCTCATCTGTAAACTGGGACTAACAATACTCGCCTACCTGACCAAGGGTATTGTGAGGCTTTAACTGATGTTTGTAAAAGATAAGGTGTTAATATAACTACCATTTATTACTTTTTTAAATGTGCTCCTGCTTGGTTGTATTATTCAGCATTAATGTTCCTGTCTGGTGCTAGATTTTAGTTCTTTTTAAACATCTTTTTAATAAATTAGCCTTTCTCCAAAACTGAGTTTAGGTAAGTCAGCAGCTTCTCATTTGCCAACCTTCATTTTTTACTAATAGCTTCTGTTATTTGTTGCAGAGTCCTAGTCAAAAATGGAAATCCCTAGATTTTTCAGAGCAAGCCATTCCACATCATGGTAAGAACTGAATGGGGCAGACTCTCCTAGAGAAAGGGATAAAGGTTTCAGCAGCACGAGTTTGTGATGAACATGTGTCAAATGCCCAAAGCCAAATACAAAGACATTTTTTAAAATGACATGATTTTTTAAAAGCCAATCTCCTGGGTTTTTTGTTTGTTTGTTTGTTTGTTTTGTTTTTTTAAAGGGGCTTGCCTCGACTTACGGTTATTGAACTACTTTTGGTGTTAAAAAACCTGTACAGCCCTTGGGGAGTGAGTGCAAATTATAATACATTTTTAGAACCTCAAATAGCTTGATTACAAAACAGATCCTGCTCTGAGCCTGATGGGCTGTGAATCTCAGATCTTAAACTACTTAATGCTTCTAAAAACAGTGCTGTGCATCCTACAACTTGAGCCGCAGCATGTTTAGAGCAAGTTCCAGAGGGAAAGAGGAAAATATCTAACACGGGTTGGTTTAAACAAATGGCAGTTTCAGAGATAGCGGATATGAGTAGTTATTTCATAGATTACCTCTCTCTTACATTCTGTCTACTTATCAGTCACAATGTAATTAGTGATTAATACAATTTGCCAGAGAGCTGCAAGTGAGACTCTTATACCTTCTCCCCTACGAAGAAATTCCCAAAGAGAACAATCTAAACATCCTCTATCTCTGGATCAAATGTGGTGTCACACCCTTTCAGAGATCTGATTGTAACGCCAAACCAAATCTCCTGGACAGCCCAGTTTTTAATCTTGGCTGGTGCGGGAAGGAGTGCATAATTATTTGAGGGATTGCAAGAGCCTGCGGGGAGCTGTTTTTCATCTTTCACCTACCTGCCTCGCTGCTGCGGGGGCTTGCGAAGCTCTGCCGCCGGCGGGCGGGGGGGGGGTGCTCCGCTTCTCTGCTGCCTGGCTGCTCCGCTGCTGCCCACGCCACCACTGACGCTGCCCGCTGACCTGCAGGGGAGAAGATCCAGCTGTGAGTTGGGGGAATAGGGGGGGAATCGCAGAGGCCAACCACGTGGGTTGGCCTGTCCCCTCCCCCCCCCCACCCGGAAGTAGCGGGGGATTTAAAAACCCCGGGACCAGCGGCTGAGCCGCAGGCCGCGGCACTTTAGGGGCACTTCGGGGGCAGCAGGGGGGGCAGGGGAGCTGTTTTGTTATTGTGTGGGCTTTTGTTGTTGCAGGGCTAGGGTGGTAGGGTGGGGGTTGTAGAAAAAGGGGGGTTA
>QEPC01012458.1:1775526-1786459 GCA_003113815.1 Sphenodon punctatus
TACCTTAGGGACCGCCTCGCCCTTCGCGCCCCGGAGCGGCTCCTGCGGTCTGCCGGGGGTGCCCTCCTGGAGGTCCCCCGTGTTAAGCGGGGGGCCACGATGGAGCGAGCATTCTCGGTGATAGGGCCGCGGCTGTGGAACTCCCTTCCGGAGGAAGCTCACCTGGCCCCAAGCCTTTTGACATTTCGGCGGAACTGTAAGACCTGGCTGTTTGCCCAGGCCTTTGGGAGGGAGGGTGGGGTGTGTGTGTTTTTAATCCCCCGCCCATTTATCTATTTATGATTGTTTTTCTAGCCCTGTTTTTTGATGTATTTTATATTGATTTTTTAACTGAATTTTAATTGTTTTTATTATTGTTGTTAGCCGCCCCGAGCTGCATTGCAGGAGGGGGCGGGATAAAAATCTGAAAAAATAAATAAAATTCCTCTTCTTTGTTACCCTTGATTCTCTTCCCCCTACTTTCATTTGCCTGGGGGTTACTAGTACTTGGGTTTTTCTCCATGAGATTTGTGATACTATTTTGAGAATCTCAGCTTCCATTTTGATAAACAGAAAGTAAGGTCGTGATCCACAAACTGTTTACTCTGGATTAGTCCAGTGAGCTTCAATGGATCTACTCTGGAGTAAGTGGTTTATGGGCCTAAGGTTTTAACGTGTGTAGATTGAATGCTTGTCTGTAACTGTGGTGCACCCTAAAGCATCAGAAACCAAAGGTAAATAAAACATTCCTAATTTTATATTAAAAAGCCATTTGTGGTCTTGAGGGGACCTGACTTGTGACTGCTGAACATTTGAACTGGCAATAAAAAGAAATGGGTAGGCTTATTTAATTTTTATCTACTTTTATCTATGGGCTAAATGTGGCCTGTGGCTGTTTATTTGACCCCTTTCCAATTCCTGGATCTGGCTAGCAATCCATTCCCTACCCTCAACCGCTGAAAGAGTTAATTTACGGGAGGGGAGGGGAGGGGAGATGAGGAGGACATGCTGTCAAGGATAGGGGGTTGCATCCATGACATCAGTCCAAGAGCTGAACCCTCCCCTTCTTTCCCTCTTTCTGAGGACACCCCTTCCACACATGCAAACTGCCTGCAACTCCTGTCCAGTTCCCCACCCCTGCCCTAGGGGTTGTATATGAAATTATTTTCTGCACTCTGCCACTAGGTGGGGCACTAAGCATGAAGAACCCAGAGCTTGGTTCTATGGTGGTTAGGGACGGATATCTGTGAACTTTTGCCCCTTGTATTTTATTATAATTGTATTGGTTTGGGGGGTTATTTATGTTTGTTTATTTTGTATTTGTTTTTGGTATGTGTAACCTGCCCCAAGCTGCGTTAGCAAAAATCAAAAAATTTAAATTTTAATTTAAATATTTAATATTAATATTAAATTTATTATTATTATTATTATTATAAACATTTATATAGCACAAGCCATGTACCTGGTGCTGTACAGAACATGGAAATATGATTTCATAATGAATCATAGGTATTAATTGATAAAAACATTATTTAATTAATTAAATATTTAATCAATATTTAATAAATAAATTATTTTAAAAATTTTATTAGGGTTCAGGGTAGCTGAATCTAATTAGAGAACTGAAAAGTTTATGACAGCTGCTCCTGTAACTGCTGAAGGAAGGGGAACAGTGCTGGCTCATTTCTACCAAGGGAGGGTCAGAAGGAAATCAAGTGTACCCAGGCTTTCTCCTGCGATACAGGTGCATTGTAAAATAGCTACGCCCAATAGGAAATGTCTTTCTGGATCCCAGGGGTAATATTTTATTGGACCAACTATGAAAGTCTGAGGAACAGCCTTGTGTGGCCTGAAAGCTTGCATGCTCGCACCAACAGAAGTTGATCCAATAAGAGAAATCCTCGAAACTACTTTGTCTCCATCTCTAACAGTTGAAGCCAACACAGCAATCACACACTCTAGACTAGCTAGCTTCTAGCAAACTCTCCACAGGAAGAATTCTTCTTGGTGGTAGTGGTGATATAGGAATGGTGAGTTGTCATCAGAGTCACTAGAGGGCATCCTGGGAGAAGACTGACTAGTGTAGTAAACAACATTATACTGGGGCTATCAGGGATTCAGGATACTATATAGGAAAGGGTCATACCTTGACTGTATGTGAATTCTTCTCCTTTCTGAACGTGAAGAGGGATTAGCTACCTCCATGGCAGAGCTCTCCTTTTCCTCTAGACCCTAAGGAGGCCTCTCCACAGGGGGTCTCACTCTCTCAAGTATTTATGTGGTTCCTATTACCATAGTTCCTGAATGTTTCACTGTCTTGTATATACTAGAAAGCTGAACCCTTACTGCTCCATAGTGAAGTAATATTAACCCCACTTTACAGATTGGAAACAGAGGGCATTTTTAAACAGTCACACTATACTATTCTGAAATCGTTCTTACCTGACTTATTGGAGTGATGTCATCAACATAATCAGTCTGGTTTCTACAGCTAGGTGACCACTGTTGTGACATTATATTAGGGTATTCCGTTCCTGGTTGTCTAAATGATTATAACATTCTATGGTCTGACTGGCGGTAGAGTTTACAATGAGCAGGACAGTCAAAGTTTAAAGTGAGCAGTCGGCAAGCCACTGTCAAGCGGTCTGGAATTTAAAGTGAGTGGCGTTTGAAGGGAGCTCTGTCAAGCCACTCCAGAGTTTAAAATGAGCGGGACAGTCAAGCCACCACTGTAGAATGTTCTACCTACACAGATGGTAACAAGTGTGGAAAGATGCACGCCTGAGGTGTCCATACATACAAAGCATAGGTGTTCTTTACGCTGCATGATGTACTGCAATCAGGTAATTCACAGTGTAATTGGTATTCAAATTCTTGCCCAAATTGGTTCCTGGAAACTAGTCATGGAGGTATAAACTCCACACGACAATTTGAAATTAGAAACCAAGTCGATTGTGGTGTTAGCATAAGTGGTTACTTCACTGACGTTGACAGGGACATTAAAGATGCCCCTTTCCCATGATACTGACCATCAGGGCCCATTACTGGCCAGATAGTTTGAAAGATGTGAAGAGCAGCCATGAGACGCTTCTCCAATCTTGTGAGCTCCGTAACAACCCAGTGGACTTGTGGGAAGTCAAGACCGTTGACCAAACACAAGCACGGCACTTTATCTACTTTGATGTCTTTTACACAGGATGTACAAAACTCTCCCTCTTCTTCATTTGCTAAGACATTAAACACTTTATCAATAAGTTTGATCAGCTTGCAAACGGCAATGAGTTGAGCACAACTCAGACTCATGATCAAAGATGCAAACCATAATCGTCCACAGGAGTTGCAGATGTGGGTCGGACCTTCCTTGATTGTGTCCTCATAGTGTCCTTTCCAGTCTTGGCCTCTCGCTGGGCTTCTGTGTCGCGAGCCTGTTCTTGCTGTCGATATTCAGGGTTAGACCTTGCCTCTCGGGGGGCTTGTGTATCCTACACTTGCTCCACCTGGCAATACTCAGGATCAGCTCATTGCTCTCACTGTAGCTTGCATCGCCTTTTGCATCGTCTCTCTGGCTGCTGCTCTTGCCTCCTGGTTAGTCCTTGCCCCCCGGTGGGCTTGTGTATCTCATGCTTCCTCCACCTGGTGATACTCTGGGTCAGCTCCTGCTGTCGCTGTAGCTTGCATCACCTTTCATGCCATCTCTCTTTGGCTGCTGCTCTTTCGACTGCTGGTTCCCTTGGTGGGGCCATCAGATAATAACAAGTGAAAAACAAGTTCCAGAGATGATACAGAGCCACAGACATAACACAGGATCACAGGAACAGACATGATCGACCATTCCCTGGCCCCCCACAAGCCTATTCCCTCAACCCCCATTTCTCTATTCCCTCCCCACATCTGGCCCCCTCCCTACTAGTCACTCTGTCACATAGCACTAAGGCCCCTGGTCACTGGGCACCTTGACATCATGCCTGTTGTGGCATGGCCTGGCAGGGACCAGTAATGGCTATACTATGCAGCCAGTAGGGGTTTGTACACCTCGTATCTCTGGAACCCTTTCATGCACAAAAATGGGGGTGAGCATTTTGGCCGTATCTTGGAGAGACCTTTAAAACGAGATATCACATTTGATTTATTCAAATTTATATCACCCTTCACTTAAGGCTCAGGACAGTTTACAATGTATAGAAACATGTAAAAACATAAAGCTCCCTCCTACCCAACCCTATCCCTGTCTGCCAACACCTGGCCAATCAAAGACTCTGGAGCCCCAGCGTAACGTGCTCCTAGCGACTTACCACTGAGAGAACATGGGCAACTGAGTTCTGCACCAGCTACAGCTTCTGAACAATCATCAAGGGAAGACCCATGAAGATTGCATTGCAGTAGTCTAGCCTTGAGGTTACAAGGGCATGGATTGTAGTAGGTAGATCTGAATCTGATAAAGGTCACAGCCTTCTCACCAGGAAGAATTGACAAATACTGTTCCTAGCCACTGCCACAACCTTCCTAAAGTATGAATAATCCCATAGATTACTAAAGCTAGAAATATTTGTACTGATCTGGAGTAGTATGCTTGCCCTCTACCCTCCCTCTTTGGCACACGGCTGTTCGCTAAAAGCTTATTTAATTAATGTGGGCCTGGCTTGGATTTGCTTGCTCCAAAGAGTAGCCAAAAGCGATAGCCGCTCGGAGAGGGAGGGGTTATGTAACTGTTCAGATGATGGCCATTTCCACTAGTGACTGCACTTGGCACACATCCCTTTGTGTACTCTCCTTCAGTGCATTTCAGCACCTGGTTTTGTTCCCAAGGTTAAATGCTTCACTAAGAGCATATGGATTGAGTTGGTTTTCCCCCCAAAAAGGAATTTATGACTTTATATAACAATTTATTACCTTTGCAAAAAAACTGTCCTTCAGGGAGAAACGCAAAAATAAATCCCAAGCTGTTCCTGCCAAATAAGGACTTGCTTTTTAAATCTTAGGACTTTAGCAATCACATGGCCTGTGCCAGGAAGTCAACTGAACAAAGACATTCATTAAACTGGAGTTACAACAGAATGTATAAACTGGTAACTAGAGGTAAATAAAATCCTTATAAGAACATATGTTGTCCCAAAAAAGAGGACAAGGAAAAACCACTGGAAATAGGGTGGCTGAATATGCAAATTTTAGAGGCGATCTGTATTTCTCACAAGTGTCCTCTAAAATTTGCTTATCCAGCCACCCTAATTGGAAACCTAGAAAACTTGGGGCTTGTCTGTATTTGTAGGTTTGTTCTTTGTTTTGTTTTTAAAGCTCAAGATACTTGAGTGCCAATAATCTTAAATGAGCAAGCACATTTGTATGTGCTAGTGTCCACAGACACATGTCCATGACTCAGACAATTTATCAAACTTGAAAATTACTGGGGGCGCTAGGGAGCATGCACCGAGGTAGCTGGGCCTGATCCAAGCTCCTCAGAGCATGAAATAAAAAAAACTACCTGAAGGCTCCAAGTCTCCCAAAAAAACTCCCCGATGTACTCTGTAAAAGTAAGAAGATCAATAAGATAACATCAAAACTCTGAAAAGAACCAGATCCATGATACATAGCCCGTGTCACGCCATCGGGTCTAGCTGCAGTTACAAACAACGACGAGCACAAAATGGCGCCCACAGGCCCCGCGGCAAGATTGGGGGGCCAGTGAGAAAGCCGCAGACATCTCTGCCATGTTAAAAGAAATTAAAAATACCTAGACATGGCACGGACAGAAAGAATTAACATAGTTCAGGAAACTGGCAAAATAAGAGAAACGGTGGATCTGGTTAATAAAAAGGCAGATTAGAACTCCCAGTGACTAGGTCTAGTGGAACAGTGAGTGAACACTGCGGAGGACGAAAATCTCACCAGAGATGAAAGGTTCCTACAACTAGAAAAACAGGTGGCCTTCCTCACAAGAATAACTGAGAATTTAGAAAACAACGCATGGAGATCCAATTTGCATTTTATCATCATCCTGGAGGGCCTGAAGGGGAACGAAGAGAGGAGATTTATAAAAACCTTCCTGGAAAATGCCCTGCTTGGAGCAGGACACCTCCATAACGCAATCGTTGAGCGAGCGCACAGGTCACTAAAACCCAGACCAATAGAAAGTTAGGCGCCACGCACCATCATCGCCAAGTTTTTTAATTTTTGTGAGAAGGAGATTTTAAACCTGGCAAGATGCACACAAGATCTTCAATTCCAAGGCAACAAAATAAAAATCATCCTGGACCTCTTGATCGAGACCACAAACCGGTGGCATAGATGGGGGAGTTACATGGAATTAACTGAAGAGACGCAACCGCACCTCGCAAACCAGGTACCCTGCCCGCCTATCCTTTGTATTAAATGGGAGATGCCGATTTTTCAGCAACCCAAAGGACTTGGAATACTTTATGAAGGGACATTCACAGCTACAAAGCCGGAGGAACCTTCTACCTCAGACAGATAAGCTCTGATTTGTCACCATTGTTTGGCATAATGTTGATTTGGATTGCTTTCTTGTACAAAGGGTTAAGGGGAGCTCTGGTAGATAATACCAGTCCTGGCACAGAATCATTTTGCTTTTTTTGGATCTCTTACACAGATTATCTATGAAAACAATGGACCAAGATGAAGTATAATGTTCCTTTATTGCAGTACACAGAAATTGCACAATGGATGGATATCTTAGAGGTGATTTTTTTGAACTGGTTGTGTTGAAGTCTATGGCAGGGCCAAGTTTACCCCAAGTAAGTCCTTGCAGGGTTAGCCCCAATCACAACAGCCTGCTGGGAATTAGCTCCACTAATATCTCTTTATTCACAGTCAGTTACAAGTACAGTTCCACTGTCTCTCTACACCAGGTTACTCATGGTCTCTGTGGGCCAGACATAGGCCTTCCTGTAGCCCACCGCCTATCTCCCAGGCCACACCACCCTCCAACCAAGGCAACCTCCTCTGAGCAGGGTTTGTCCTTCTGTTGCCTTCTGGCTGAGACAGAGCTCCTAATTAGTTCCTGCCTCTTTGCAAGCCTCTTAGCACTTGCTCAGCCTTTAAACCCCTGGGCTGGCTTTTGCCATATCCAAGCACAGCTGCATTCCTTTAGGTCCTGTCCTGCACAGTGCCTGTAGCCTTGCTAGCAGCTGCAGTTCGGCTGGTGCTAGCTGCCTTAAAGGGCCAGCCCTCCTCTGAGGCTGCCCCTGCTACAAATCCACTTTTAACTTTTTGCCTTAAGTCCTTCTTTGGTCTATGATGTCTTCTCTGCAATTGTGATTGTTGTTGACATGCTGCCTGTTGTATCAGTTCAGCAGCAATCCACTGCCATTCTGAGCCTTTTGAGGGAAGAGTGGGATAAAAATGTAAACATATAACCCAGTGACTGTCATGCACATTTGTGGGGACAATCTAGATATCCTTCATTTTCACATCTGAGTTAATTCCAAATGTGCGTTATCCATTCTGTTCAATGGAGTGAATGAGGAAGGGGCTAAACACAGTCACATCAACATCAGTTTTAGTGACATCATCAAGGAAAGCTCTTGTAACCAAGAAGACCTCAAGGATGGTATCAACTAGCCAGTTGTTGTTTAGGACAGAGTTCGTGTCCTCAGTATTAATGAAAATGTTTTGAACTTGAATACTCTTCATTTGTGGGTATCCCGTTATTGATTCACATGACAGCTGCAAAACCTTTGTATGTTGTTGTTTTTTCTGCATTCTACATGGAGAACTTGATAACGGTGGTAATGTTTGATCAACACTGTAGTGGAGTGGAGGACATTATTTTTTCTTTTTGAAGTGATTTAACTTGACTTGTTGATTTCCCATTTCCCCCCAAAACTTCACTCCCTTACTGTATATCTTGAATTCTGCTGTCACTCATAAGAATCGAATTTGTAGATCTCCATTTTCTTGCATTTCTTCTGATTTTTTTCAAAGCATACACAACCTTTTTCACTTGTTGACTTTTACCTATTGCTCTCTCTGCTGCTAGGATATGGTAACATCTTCCAGAATTGTTACAGGAGCATGCTTCTACAGGGAATAATTTTGCCACATATTCCTTCTTGTGCAATCCTCGGATTACAAAGCAGCCAGACTGTACTTGTAGCAACACGCGTTTTTGGTTCACCATCACTTCAGCAAGGCCTTCATTGGTCTTTGATTTTCGATCCTCACCATTTGACTGAGGCGTATATTCCACAGAATACTGTCCCCGCTTTATAACATTAACAATCTCTTCTATGGGAATGCAGTCTTTAGGGAATTCCACAGTTCCAGGCAGTCACAGTGCATGTTCGAGAGTGTCACGGGTGCTGCCCCTACTGCCTTGTCAGACCCCCAGACCCAAGCTTACTTTATTTAGGCAGTTCTGACTCTTTTGAGTCACTGCCTCTGCCTCACAGTAACTGCGCCGCTTGCTGTGGGGCTGGCTGGCGGCAGAGCGGCTTTGCGCTACACTTCCAGGTCATGTGTGTGGGGGAGTCAGTCGCACTGGCAAAGTGCATGCACGAGCTCATATGAACTGCATGTGCACAACATTTGCGAAGGCTGGGGGACAGGGCAGGCCACCACAGCATGTGCTGCACTGCTGCTGTCAGTCACCGGTCTGGTGGAGGTGGAGCCAGCTGGACTGGGCAGGGAGAGAGGTGGAGCACAGCACTGAAGGAGTTCTATGAGGGACAATTTGTTCATACTGCGGTATAGGCGGCAGGCTCTGCTGTCCATACAGCAAGCATTGAAGGCCACAGTGAATCTTTTAGCCTGGTGGGGGGCACTATAAACCGAGTTCCTATGGGAGCAGAAACGCCACAATCGTAAAGGGTGCCTGGGCGGCTGTGATAAGCGCCCAGGCCAGCAGCAGTTTGGGCGTGTTGGACGGAGTCCATGTGTGTGTGCGCCAGTGCCTGGCTCTGGTTGTTACTAGGCAGGCCAAGCTGCCGGGGAGTGGGGGGCTGGGGGGAGTAGAGGGAGGTGGAGCCAAACAAAGCAGCCTAAGTAAGAGGCGAGCCCAATAGGCAGATGGAACGAGAGGAGGCCGAGCTGCGCGGGCTTTTCACTTCACACTGCAACATGCTAGTTCTCTCTCGCTCTGCCTTGTGACTCTGTCTGTGGCTTGTGTGTGCTGGGCTGGTGCCATTTTGTGTTGCTGAGCTGCGGGGCAGGCTGCCTGTGTGTGCCTGCTCTTTCAGTGTGTCACTCTCTCTCTAAAAAGGAGAGCTTTGGATAAGGATTTATTTGCTACTCTAAAAAAAAATCCTGGAGGATATAAAGGATTTATATATTTGCCTCCCTTGCTGCTGACTGTGTGCACCCCCCATTTGCTTTACTGCCTGCTCAGGGTGGGACTGTCCTCCTGGCCTGGGACCTGTGGTGACTAGTGACTGACTTCTGTGCACACCCTGAACCTTCCCAGGGCCAGGCTAGTTTGGGCTCTTGCCTTGGGTGGGGGATGGGGATGATGACTTTCTTTACTGTTACCCCTCTGGGCCCTGGCTGAGCTGACCTGTGCTGCTTATATCTTCAGCTTGTGCTGCAGCTGTGTATGCAATGCATTGTGCTGTTCTCTCTGTCTGATCCCATCCCACCCAACTTAGGGACAGGGTCTTCCCCCCCGGGGGAAGGTTGAAGCTTCCAGCTACAGGCCTCACTGCAGTTATACACATCCAGATCCCATCCAGGCTCAAACTTCCTGAGCTTGAAAGGCATGTCTCATCCCATCCCAGCCCACCCAGCTTAGGGTCCAAATTTAAATTTCCTATTTGCATGCCATGGGTTTAAGTTTAAGTGGAATGTTTCAGTCCCGGGTTGCGGGAGGGGGGGGCGGGGCTGATTTTCTTTCAATTAATACTGGTTGTTGAAGCTTATAAATATGAAAACTAATTAATGGATTCATTGTAATCTTTAGGAAAGGTGTCTTGTGTTGTATTTTGAGTACAGGTTGGTGTAGATTCTTATTTTGTCCAGTTTTGTTGCTGCTTTTATTCATGTAGGAAGGACTGAAAGTCCTATATCGGAGGTAGGGAATCTTTTCCCTCCCAGGGACCAATTGCAGCATTTATGGTGTGCATGTTAGAATTCCACATAATCCTGTTTTACTACATTTTCTATGCATTTTGATGTGTCTTTCTTTGAATACCACATGGGTGTATCATTGTGTTCAGGAAAGCACATTGGGATAAATTGGAGGCAGTGCTAAGCCAGCTCATGTCCAGGAATCCCCAGGCACATTTGATAATAACGGGAGACTTCAATGCGAGGCTCGGGACAGATGATTTGGCTATTAGTGCATTTGTAAACTCAGTGCCAGCCAACCCATTCGACACGCTTAACTCGAGGTGTTCCAAAGACTCCCAGATCAATTCTTCCAGACTCAAATTGGCTCACTTAACAGCCACTTATAATTTATCTTAAATGGGTCTGGATATGGTGATTCAATGGGGGAATTCATGTATCTTGGGCCTCATGGCGCAAGTGTAGTGGATTACGTGTTAGTAACCCCAGCCATAATACCCTTTCTGGTCGATTTTGCGGTAGGACAAGGGTTAGTTAGTGATCATCTGCCACTGACAATTTCATTAGCTGTCATATACCCCAGCACCGCCAAAGCCCAGCCTGTAAGTTTAGGGGTGTCCCAATTAGACATCCTGAGAGCCTCTCGGTGGGACCTCTCCTTGGAAGCCAGCCTAGCCACACACATTAACCAGCCATTGGTACAGCAGCTGAGGAATCAACTTCTCTCAGCCGCCAACCCGGAAGAGACATTGAACTACTATAATCAGCTTAGTGCCAATATAGCTCAAAGTATCCAATTCCATACAGGAGCCCCTAAGACCCCCCCATCCAAACAGCAGTGCCAGACGGTATGATAAGGAATGCCAGCAAGCCCGTGCCAAAATGAACTGGTGTTATCGCTACTATAGGAAGGTCCAGAGTCATGCCCCCCCCCCCCCCC
>QEPC01012458.1:1796137-1817114 GCA_003113815.1 Sphenodon punctatus
TTCCCCAGTCTCGCACACCCTCCAGCCCAGGCCCCCAGTCTCTCTCCCCGAGTCCCCACCCCCTGCGCTTACTCACCGTCGGACAGGACAGGCAGGCAGGCACCAGGCAGTTCAGTGTTCAGTGGAGGCGCTCGGCAGCGAGATGTGCTGCGGCGCACATGCTCAACTGAGTCAGTTCAAGCATGCGCGCTGCAGCACATCTCACTGCTGAGTGCTTCCACTGAACGCCCAGGTGAGACTTTGCATTGAGCCGATAGGGCTCAATGCAAAGCTGCCACTCATGGGAAATTTCATTTCCCAGCAGCGCACTTGGACTGAACATTCAGCCGCCCAGCGCGCGTTCAGTCCAAGTTTGTCCCTTCTAGGACTCCAGTCAGAGCGCTCACTGACTGAGCGCTCTGTCTCTGCCGGGCAGCTGAAATTGACATCGGAGCGCTGCGCTGCTCTGACTGCAAGCCAAGCTGCAGCAGTCAGAGCAGCACGGCGCTCCAACGTGAATTTCAACTGTCCGGCAAAGACAGCGCGCTCAGTCAGTGAACACTCTGTGTCAGTGGCACCGAGGGTACGGGGGAGAGCGGGGGCAGGGCACCATCCGGTCCGCACAGATTTTGGCTCTGGGAGAGAATCTGGAAGCCAAAACATGCGCGGGATTTGACCAGTGCAAAAGCCCTCCCCTCCCCCGCACAGCTTTGAAGGTGATCACCTGGAAATCCAGCTCTATACTTCTCCGGATACTTGGGGGGCTTTCACACTGGCCAGACCCTGCGCATGTTTTGGCTTCCAGATTCTCTCCTGGAGCCAAAATCTGTGCGGACCGGCCCAGACTGGCAGGTGTGAATGCGTCTGCAATAATACTCAGACATGACTTGATTTCCTGTTTATGGAAGGAATAATAACCAGAAAGGGGACGAGTCAGCACTATTGCACAAGTAAATCACTAGTTATCAGACCTTTTTGGAAAAGCATTTGGCAGGTGCTGGTGTGAATAAAGGTTGGAGTGGGTGGGTTTGGGGTTTTTTTGTTTGTTTTTTTAAAAGGGGATTTTAATGTATTTTAACATATTTTGTGTTTTTAATATTGTAAGTCACCCTGAGTCTTGGTCAGGGTAAAAATGAAATAAATAAATCAGGTGTGGGGAATCTTTTCCCTCCCATGGTCCAGAATGAAAATGAGTGCAAGCTCTTGAGCCAGTCAGGAACTGAGGGAGGGAGGACTTATGGGGGGTGCTCAGAAGTGGGCGGGGACGGGGAGGGTCCAGATCATGGATCCATGCTAGGGATGCCAGCCCCTTTTGACATGGCTTCCTGTACCCTTGGGGCACCATGATGACATCACAGTGCTCTGACAAGCCCCCTGGCTGCATGGCGTGTAAGATCCCAGCTGCATCATGCTCAGGCTGCGCTTGGACCCAATGCAGTCAGGTTTAGACTCAAATTTGGGGCCCAAGCAGGGGCCTACTGAGAGCAGCCTAAAGCAAAACAGCACTGGGAGGATGGATCATAGTGCGGCACTTAAAGAGTCCCCCACCCCCAATGTGTGGGATATAGACCATGTTGCACTGAGATACCTGAGGGGAGCAGGAGAAGCTCCACCACTTTCTTTTTTATGGGCCACTTATGAAAAATACATGTTTCAGGGCCTGCATTGTCACCTATGGCACCACTGCAGGCCCTGCAACATGTATTTTTCAAGTGGCTTGGAAAAATATACATAGGTGGCAACCCTAAGGATGAAATGCGGCCCATGGCTAGTTTTTATTTACCCACATTCCAGTTCCTGGATCTGGCCCCAGAATTCAATTTCCACTTCTAACCAATGAAAGACTGAGCTCAGGGGAAGTCAGCAGTGCTGAGGGCATACATGCACTCAAGGACAGGGGACAGAGCCATGACATAGATCTATAATCTGGACTCCCCTTTTCCTCAATACACTCCTTAAGCAACTCTGCTTCAGCCTCTATGAAGCCATTACAGCTTGTACTAATTTTCAAAGTGGGAAAAGGTCCCCCACCCCTGAGCTATGCCATGGACCCATTTCCTTGGAAGGTATGCCCTCATTTATGCTCATTTTCTCTGAGTTTACTCTTATAGTGCTTGACAGTAGGGACTGGATCCATGAACCAAATCCATGAATTGGAAAGGGGCCAAATAAAAATTAATTGTGGCCCTGACTTGGCCCATAGGTTCCCCACACCTGCTTTACATCTTTCACCAGATCCTCTCAAACCTTTCACAGAAGAGAATGGTGCTAAGAGGAATAGAAATGTAGGGCTTTCTTGCTTCTCTCTGATCCTGCTGATGTTAATGTCTTCAAACTGGTAACACGGTCACGTTACAATCAGGATCCCCCTTAAAATCTGGCTCAGGGGTATTGGAGAAGGAGAGAGCTTGTTCGTGGCATTCCCTCCTCAAAAATCCAAATAGAATTAGTGTCCCCATTTCTCTCCCCTTATCAAATTCCCCTCATGACTTCACACTCCTCCTGTAGAGATACAGAAAGCTTCCCTGGAGTTTCTGGGCTAGAAGGCAGAGCTTTCTTCTTCCCTTAGCAGGAAGCTGAGTCACATTTTGAAATAGAATAATAAATTTCAGACCGAGAAACATTTGTGATGTGAATTATAAGATTTTTATTACTTCCTTTTTCGAACATTCAGACCACTGAAGTTGGCCCTGCTGGTTCTTCAACCCCTTAGCAGCACAGGGCTTGAGTATATGAAAGCTCTCTTCAATAGGACCCATCCTGATGGGTTTTACATAAAATGACTTTGAGAATTAGACTGGAACTCAGCAAGGTATTGGACCTTTGCTGTGGTGGTGCGTGCAGCTTTCTGCGTTTCAATACCGGTCACATCTTCAGCCTCACCTTTAAAAAATGACTACAGATATTTCTGGTAAAGCTACCTAGTAAAATAACTGTTCCCCTTCTCATCTCTCCCCCTCCCCCCTTCATTTTTCCCTATTATATATTTGGTTACTGTTTATTTATTTTGAAATTGCTGCACGGTGTCTCAAGTGCTCCCTGACAGGGAGACCTATAAATAAAATAGCAATTTGTGAAAGAAGCAAAAAATACCTTGGCTTTTTCATTTATTTATTGTTTTAAATTTCCAGCAAATAGTACATGAAGAAGTATCAGGCCACATGTACAACTTTGTTCACAAAATTAACAAAGTCTTTATTATTCTGTTGCAGAGTCAGTAAGATGAGACCACCCATCTAAAACAAATCTACTTCGATTCCATTGCCATAGAGTCAAGAGCCTCCAAAATGTCTAAAGAGAGAATTAATAGCATCAGTCACTTCTCCTTTCCTTTAGGAGAAAGACATCCATTGGTTTATAAGTGGCTTATTTCATACCTTTCAACAGTATCTTTTTGCCCCACACAGTAATGGGTTTTGTTTTCTTGTATGACCTTCCCAGCATTGTAAGGTTTGAACCCAGTTCAGCAGACAAAGGGTGAAGGGTCATTAAGAGCAGCCCCTCAGTTGCTTCCCCTGGAGAGCCTGGCGCTGGGTGTGGCTGAGCAGCTCTTGCGCATGGAGGAGCTGGAGAGGCAACAGGCAGGGGCAGGAGGCCGGGGGCTGTCCCTGCTCAGCACCCCCTGCCAAGAGCGTCTTGGACCACTGCAGCAGCTGCAGGAGATGCGTGTAGAGCTACAGAAGTTGAAAGAGCGGCAGCAGGAACTGGAGGCCAGAGCCCTGCAGAACAAACCATGTACAGTCAGTGCCGCCCAAGCCCAGGAAGGAAACAGTGGTGCAGCCCCTGTAGCAATTGCAAATCACCAGCAAGGAAGAGGCGTAGGCTGGTATCTTGCTGATAGAGAAGAAGAAAAGAGGCCCCAAGAGGAAGATGAGTCAAGGGGGCCCCGCCAGCCATGAGAACCAGGCTCCCCCCGAGTGGCAGTTGGCAGCACACCCTGATCTGCTGGCCCAGAGCCTCAAGAACATCCTGGCGCTGCTGAACAATGGCTCTGCCAAGGAGCTCACTGCATTGCACCGCATTGGCTGCAAGAAAGCCCAGCTCATTGTCACTTGGAGAGAGCTGCATGGGCCCTTTGGCAAGGTTGAGGACCTTCAGAATGTCAAGGGTATTTCAGCCAAACAGGTGTCATCTTTTATAATGGCAAATACTCTTATTGGCATTGGAAGCCTGCAGTGACTTGCCTATCCCTTCCCTTCCCTTGCTCCCCAAATATATATTGGGAAGATTTCCCCGCAGAGCCAGTAGCATGGGGAAGGCTAGACTTACCAAGCCTAGGCAGCCACTTAGGGTGGTCTAGCACTTGCCAGGTCTCCTCCCAGCTGCTCCCCACTCCAGGTCTCCCTCCCCCTCAAGGAGAGATGCATCATGCAGCTCCCATACATACAAAACCCTACATTGACTCCGTGGCCAAATCCTGCTGCTTCTCCCCCCACAACATTGCTAAGATCTGCCCTTTTCTGTCTGTCTCCTCTGCCAAAACTCTCATCCACGCCCTAGTCATCATCCACCTAGCCTGTCGCTTTGACCATGTGCAGCCGCTGCTCTCCTCTCTCCACTGGCTCCCCCTTCCTGAGCGTATTCTGCACAAGCTCCTCGTCTTCACCTACAAAGCTCTTCACAACATTGCTCCCCCCTACCTCTCTGCCCTAATCTCCCTCCGAACCCCTGTTTGAGCACTCCGCTCCTCCTCCATCCCCTCCCTCACCCTCCCACGCCTTCCCTGCTCCCCCAACCGCCTTCATCCCTTCTCTCTCGTTGCCCTGCATGCCTGGAACTCCCTCCCTGCCCACATCTGCCTTGCCCTCACCCACCCTTCGTACCTTCAAGTCCCTCCTCAAAACTCACCTCTTCCGCTCTGCCCTTCTGAACTCCTGCTAAGCATCCCCACCCAGAATTATCCCCCACCTGTTATCTGCAAACTCCCAATTTACTGTAACCAAGCCAAGAGAGTGTACCTGAGTTCTCGCATCCTCATGAATGTTGCATCCCTTGTCTCTCCCTCTTTTCCCCCTTCCCTGTCTCCCCTCCCCCTGTCTTCTTTAGATTGTGAGCTCTCGGGCAGGGACCGTTTCTTTCTTGTTCTCTGTAAAGTGCCAGGTACATCGCTGGCGCTATATAAATGCTTATAATAATAATAATAATAATAATTAATAATAAATACCTAATTAATCCAGTAGGAGGAAGAGTTGCCTCTCCCTTGCGTATTCATTGCTGGGGTGGAGCACCTTTTCTCACTTTAACACCGCTATCAAAGAACAAAGAAAGGTAACACCCAGGCAGGAGGGAGATGTGTGTCTGGAATCAAGATATTTTTTTAGTTTAGTGTGAAAGTACTTGTAAGAGATGTTTCTTTAATATGCTGAAAGAGACGGTCACCGCTTTAGAGCCAAAGTCATTGCACATATTTGAAAATGGTGACATTTGAATAGGTTGAGTTTTAACTTGAACCATCAATCCTGCACATATAAACGTGTATACACAGAGCCTCTTACACAGACTTCCTTTCCCCTCCCAGCTCAGCACCAAAGTTAGTCAGTGGGCTATTACAATTTTTCATAAACATAGGCACATTTATGTAAATTGGGGGTGGTGCAAAGTGTGTCTATTTCTCTCTGTCAAATAATATTATTGGAGGTTATGTTGTTTACCTGTTCATGGGTGTATGGAAAAAATTATGACGGGAGAGCTAGATGTGATCAGTGTACCATTAACTTGTGGAACACATTGCCACCGGATGCAGTGAAGACCCATAGCATCATGGGCACCAGGAGGGAGCCCCTTTGCCACCACCCCTTTATAAGTGCTGTGATGTCATGATGCTCAGAAAGGGGAATGGTGGGACAGCCCTTTTTGATGTGGCCACACCCCCTTCCAACTCCATAATGTCATGATGATGCTTGGAAAGGGGTGTGGCCATGTCAGAGAGGGACATGGCGAAGGGGCTGTCTCGCCCCTTACCTTCCCACAGTACATTCCGTGTAATAGGTTTCAAAAAAGGATTGGATAAATTCTTAGAGGATAGGCCTTAGGATCAGCCAAGCTGGTCAGGGGATGAGGCCTCTTTGTTGGAGGCCAGGACTGAGAAACAGGAATGGATCACCATTATGACCTGTTGTGAGATTGAGATTTGAGATTTATTATGACACTAGCTCACTGCTCACGCCATGGTCAAATACAGTACAAACAAGCAAAAGCAATACCAACAGTATAACAATATCCAATAATAGTAAAATAAGCAAATGGCACAAAAGTGTGTCCAAATCCAACAGAACCATTTCCTCAATCATCCAGATAAGACTGGACGAGATTAAGGAAAAAGATTTTCAACAAAATCAAATGCTAGCCATTAAGGTCCACTACATATCCTCTAATAACCCAGCTGCAAACCATTATTGGAGCTAAGGGCCTAAGCAAACATAGGGGGCCTATTAGTCAGTCTACTTTCACCCTTCGAATTTTTGTGGCCAAAAATGCAAATATGGCCACCCCCTTTATTTGGTCCTCCCACTGTATAGTTAGTAATTTTATAATTCTCTGGCCAGGTGTAAGAATCTTTCCCACTCAGAAGTGGCGTATCCATATATTCCTTATATTATCATAAAAGGCGCAATCAAACAAGACATGGGGTAAGTCCTCAATGTCCAAATTATTACATGGGCAAGTTTGAGTCATCCACAGCTGGCCCTTATATCGACCCAGTATGACAGCAGAGTGGAACGATTGAAAGCGCAAGAGAGTAAAGCATCATCGAAGACCTGGGTCTTTGATCTTATCCAGATAAGCCTCAAACCCAACATTTACTTTCAGTTGTGCATACCAGGGTGCTGCTTTCCACGACGCCACTGCTGCTAAATCCTCCTGCCCAGCAATGTCAGCTATTACAGAGGCAATCAAACTCCTTTGTTGGTTTAAATCCTTCCCCCAAAAGGAGGAGAAGGAAAGGCCCATAGCCCTTAAATACGCAAGCACTCCCGAGATCCAGGGATATTGTCGGGCCCCCTCATTAGATAGCTCTTCTAATAGACAGTGAGCCGCCAGAATGGAGCCGCTCTGAGAACACAATTTAGCCCAATAACAGAGATAGTTCTGTCTTACAAAGGATGCCACTGAGAAAATTCCTGTTTCGGCTCTCACAGCCGCTCCTGGGATGCCCTGTGGCACTTTCAGTAAGCTCCATAAGAATTTGTTTTGGGCCACTTCCAGTTCTTTAACATTGTTGGATGGAATAACTGCCGACCCATAGGTCAGTATAGGCTGCACCTTACATCTAAAGATTTTCAAAATAAAAGATCTAACTGGCAGAGAATTTGCCATCAGTTTTAAAATTCCCCTTGCGGCAACCGTGGCTTTGGAGACTACTCATTTCCAACGTCTTGTCCATAGGCCATTACTAGCAAATGTAATGCCCAGATAGTCGTAAGAATCTGTCTGGGGAAATTCTCTCCCCCCTATCTTCCAAATATATCTCTGTTTCCTAGACCCAAGCACCAATGTTTTGAGATTTAGAAAAATTTATACACAGATCATTTGCAGTACAGAATTCCATCAACCTACGGAGCTGATTTTGTAACCCTCCCCTAGTTTGGGACAATAACACAACATCATCAGCATACATTAGAGCTGGCACAACACACTCCATAACCTTAGGTAAATGCCCATCGGAGCCCAATAAGAAAGGGATCAGATCGCTCATAAACAAGTTAAATAATAGGGGGGCTAAAATGCAGTCTTGCCTTACTCCTTTTGAAACTGGCACGGGCTTTGAAAGCACCCCTCTTGTTCCCATCCTAATCCTAGTAACATTTCTGGAATGGATTTGGATCAATAAATCTAAAAGGTTCCTATTGATTGCAAGCTGTAATAACTTTCTCCACAATTTAGCCCTTGGGATCGAATCAAAAGCCTTCTGTAAATCTATGAAGGCCAGAAAAAGCTTCCCAGACCTAATACGCGTGTATTTGATTATAATATGGGAAAGAATGAAACAGTTATCCATTGTAGATCTATACTTGCGAAAACCGTTTTGTATATCCGGAATCAAATTCTGTCCATAGGCCCAACTTTCTTGGCATACATCTTTCCCAATATTGGAAGAAGGCTTATAGGTCTGTAGCATGATGGATTCTTAATACAGCCCTTCTTAAATATTGGGATCAGGATGCTTTGCCCCCAAACACTCGGAACCTTCCTGGTTATATTAATCAGCAGGAAGTAATTGGCCAATAATGGAGCCCACCACCCAGGACTAGCCCGTAAAGCCTCCGTGATCATATAATCATGCACAGGCGCTTTATTGCGCTTCAGGGAGGCTATAGCTTCCACTATCTATTGCTAACATAAGGATCGAAGACAGAACAGTTGGTATCTTGGTCCGACTCAGTAGGGGGGTACACTTCACCCAGAACTTCCGCATTGCCCTTTGAATTGTAAAGATCCTTAAAAAAGGTTACCCAAGCATCCTCTGTTATTGGTGGAGCTGTACAGCATGTTGAAGGATTTGTTCTACCTGTAACTATTTGCCAAAACCACCTAGAGTCTTTCGTTACAACAGCTAACTCTAGATTAGCCCAAGTCAAAGAGGCCTGCTGGGATTTGTTTCTCAAGAATTAATTTCTTGTAATTGCTTCTTGTTTCCAAAAACCTGAGCCTAGCTTCTTCGGTGTCCCCTCTGACCCAGTTATTATTTGCACAAATGAGTTTCCGCTTAGCAACTCTGCACTCTTTATCAAACCATTTATTTGGTTGATCTCCCTTAATGGTAACTTCCGTCAACAAAACTTATATTCCCAGTATATCTATGATTGAATCAAGGGCCCTATGAAGCTGAACGATATCCTCAGCTCTGCCCTCAACAATACTCTCCCTGAGTGTAAGGAGTTGCTGGCTCCATAGCAGATCAGATGTTGCGGCAAGTTTATGGGTGGTCCATTTAGCACGTATTCTCTCAATTTTACTTCTCTCATCTGCTGAGGAGGCACTTGGTACAAGAACACCAGGTAGCCTAAGTACAACACTCAACACTGAATGATCACTTTCTGGGTGCGGTATAATATGAAAGGACTCAAAAAGGTCCCATTGGTCTGGATAAATTAACATAAAGTCTATGACACTTCTCCCCAGAGCACTAATGAAGGTATATTCCCCTTCTTGGTCTTCCCCTCTACCGTTTAATACCAGCAACTCACAGGTTAAAAGAAAGTCCAGCATGTATTTACCTAATTCATTCTTGTCCTTGTCTTTACTCTTCCTATCAGGAATTCTCAATACATTTGAAACCGTGGGGCTGGGGCATACAGACCCCACTATACCAATTCTAGCGTTCCAGTCTCCTGCTGCAAGAAACTTTGCTCTAGGATAATGACTACCCAAATGCCCTATTAACGCTTCCAACTCCAGCCATATATCTCGTTTGTAGTACAAAGAAGAGCAAGGGGGAATATATACATTGAGGAATAAAATCTGGTGGCCATCGATAGGTTCCCACAACAAGAGCTGAAGCTCCTGTCTATCAGTGCTTAGTATTTGGCAGCTGTTCATATGGCTATCAGAAATTAGAATAGCAAGGCCTCCTGATACTCGGACTCTAACCCTATTACTGTACCCAGGTTGTGAGTAAGCCTGAAACCCTTGTACTTCCAGGACATCGTCCTTACGGACATGTTTCCTGGAGGAAGCACACATTTAATACAGCCAAAAACTCCAACCATTCCGGCTCACAAACCTTCCTTTTATAGCCTGAAATGTTCCATGATGCATACTTCAGTACCATTGTTAATGTACTAGGCTCTGAATTTAACCCATAAATTGATGTCTGGTTGGAACAATCCTGTTCCCCCAAGGTATCCCTATGTCATTTCTGCTGCCCCAAAATTTGCACTGCGTACATCTCACCATTCACTAACCCTCTAGGTACTCCCTCCAAAGAGGGCAATTCCTTCCTACTCAAACCCTGTATCTCATCTCTTTCTATAATTTCGCCTGGGGGATTTACACTGGACTGTAGAACTTCTTTTGGTCGAACTGGAGAACCCAATTCGTCCTGCTCCAGGTAGCGGGCCTTGGTTAATATCCCCAAATCATGCACTGGTCGGTAATGGCTGTCAAGTGATTCCAGATTTTTGCTTTTGTAATTTAGGGTAGACTGGTGAAGATTCATCCTAATTTTGTCTAACCTCTGGATAAGTATATCTTGTTCCATTACGGATAATGTGTCAAACGCCAATAGCGGTGGAACTACCCCCACCTCTCCTGAACTGTTGTCTAGATAGGCTTTAATAATCTCTGTCACTGTTGAGGGGTCAATCTGAACCCGTAACTCCTCCTTACGATTATCCAATCCCATCACCACCGAAGGGATAGAATCAATCCCTACTCTCTCCGGGGTCTTTAAATAATTATTACTGATTGTTTGAAACGCGATATCCTCTGTTAATAGATCTAACTTTTGAGTTTCCCTCGCAAAATGTGGGGAGGGGGGTACTCCAGTGATATCCATATTTTCATTCTCCCTTTCAGTGTTTGCACATACATCTAGTTCATTATTGGCTAAACCCCTTGGGCCAATCAGTTCCCTAATTGGGGATGATAGCTGTATTAATGGCGAATACCCATCAAATGTATATTCCTTTGTTTCATTAGCACGAGAATGGAAATTCCTTTTGCAAGCAAATATTTCCTAGTCCTAAACATTTTTTTAACCAAGTGCTGAGATTTAAAAAATAAACGCACACAAATATAGAACTTAGAATAGGATAGAGATTCAGCATGTAAGATATCCGTTGCATCTACCTTAGTATGCAAAAGCGAGGTAAAGTTACCAGCCGCAATCCTAGGATTCTCCCAACTAGGGAGTCTGCCGTTAGCCAGTGGTTGGGCTTTGACCCATATAGCAGTATGTAAGATTTCCATGGGGTTCCTAGCATTCCTCCTCCCTGGAGGACCTGCCAGTAATCTAGTTCTAGACCCCTGGGCAGCAGTAAAGCCTGACTTTTTACCAATTGTATCCTCCCTAGCTAGTTCACCTAGGGCCGTATCTGATTGAAGAAGATCAATTGTAGATAATCCTTCCGTTAGTTGCTCCCTAGCCCAGAGCAAAGATTTGCCCAAATCTGAAACACTGGCAAATAATAAGGCCACTGTTTTGGCTATTAGTTGACACTGGTTTTTCAAAATTTCCCCCACAAAACCATCGCAGGGGCTATCCACAGAAGTGAGCTTAACTGAGCCCTCCTCCCTAGAGCCCCTCTGAGTAGTGGCCTCAAAACTAGGCCCACCCCCTTTTTCAAGATTGCTCAGGGGGAGGAACCTGTTAGTTACCTTAAGTGAAGGTTGGCATGTCTGAACCTTCAGTTCCAGTTTAGGGCATTTGTTCATAGGTGAGTCTAACTGGCTAATTGGAGACTCTGCCCCTCAATGTCGTTTCTCTCCCATAACTCGAAAGAGGGCTATTGACTTGCTATAGTGGAAGGTGGATAACCCCAGGCACCCCAACAAATATCAGCAGCTGCAATTCCTTATTCGTCCTTATGTGACCAGAATGAAGGCTTCGGCCGCCTCAGCCAGTGCCTAAGGCCATGCACAGCCCTTAGGTGCACTGCCCAGGCGTGGCCATAGGCACAGTCTATCTTTTATAGTCCTGCCCTGTGCCGAGCCTCCAATCAGCTTGCTTCCTGTCCTGGTACACACAGAGAGTCAGTTTACAGCTGATCAGTGGGCGGAGCTAGGCACCACTTGCCCCATTTAATGTTGCAGCCGGGGATACACAGCCACTCACCTAAGCTCGGGCTTGCTTCTGGGACAGTGCTAATGATCGCGTCCCCAGTCAATTCCCAGCTTGCCTTTGAGGAGCGCTACACACAGGCTCTCAAATCTCCTTCCTTCAGGACCTCTTTGGCCTCCTCTCCAGGAGATGCATTCGCCCCACTGGTCAGGAGCAGACTGTTGTGCATTTCTCTGAAGCAACCAAAGTTGGCCACCATTAGAGACAGGATGCTGGGCGGCTAGATGGATCATTGCTCTGACCTAGTATGGTGCTGCTTATGTTCTTAAATGGAAGAAGAGCAATTTGTATTGAGCCATAGGAGGACTGGTTAGGTCTTGAAGCATAGCTAGGTTGGAATGGGCTCTGAGGCAGAAAATGGAATATCCTCCATTGCTACTCCCCCTCCCAGTGACAGGAGATGCTTCTGCACCATGGATGCTTCTGCACCCCCACCCACCCCGATTCATGGACCCCAGTGCAGCTGCACTGCTTATTCTTATAACAATGCCTTTGGCTAGGTCTCTGGCCATTCTTATTTTTTGCAGAGTCTAGGTTCTCATTCTGTGAAAGTTCTCCATATCTTCACAAGCTTCCCATGACTGGCCAACAGTTTAATTCAGTGATAGTCAACCTGTAGCACATGAAGAAATTTGATGTGGCTCAGGAAAGCCTGCTGAAGGCACAGGCTAAATTCATAGCTTAGCACTGACGATGCATCTTATCAGCTCAGCTGCTTATGCATCAGTGCTAATGTATGGGACATCAGAGGGTTGGATAGAGCCACTTTCCTGAGTGACCATTAGAGGGCGACTATGTAGAAGTGTGTCCACTCGATGCCTGCTTTTAGTGTCTGCATATAAATGACCCACTGAAGTGCAGACAGACACTCAGCTGAGACTATGTAATGTTAGAGTCTGCTCTGAAAAGTCGTTTCTGTAACATGCAGAGGGACAGTATAGTGTGTGTCTGTTTCTGCATTTGTCTGCTTTGGTTTTTGTTGTAGTGTGAGAAGTTAATGATTATACAAACACACTGAGATGACCATGGACTATGGTGGTGGTTTACCTTCTTGACGTGGCTGCATATGGATATGATACAGGCTTCACAGTGAGACTACTGGTGGGGATTGTGGCAAAATGCCACTTGCCTAGACGGGCACTGGCTAAGACAGCCACTGATACGGAAAAAGACCCCCTGCCTGAACTCAAGGCAGGCTCAACACAGCGTTAGGCCTCTAATCGAACACATGGGAAGGACCCCACATTCCTGATATTCCTAAGGAATGTGCTAATGCCAGCAGGAAACAGGAATCTGATTGGTTTGGACTGGTCAGGGGGAATTTGTCCCTGGGCCAGGTGACTTACCTGGACAAATCACAGGGAAGGGGAAGGGAGCTTTAAAAGCCTCATACCCTCTCCCATTGGCTCGTGCTTCTCTGGGACTCTGATGGAGTGTGTGTTGTGGCTGAATTCTGTAACTCCAGCCTAGCCAGAACAAGGACTTGGACCCCATAGGGAAACCATAACCTATGGAGATCAGACCAGGAGGACTAACCCTGCGTGAGTAATTGCTTGCCTGCCTGCTACTCCAGATACTGTACTAGATAGGTGCATTCCAAACAGGGTACCATTCCCCAAACTGGACTTGCTTTGCTCAAAGGGTTATCAACCCCTAGTTCTATGCTTTTATTCCTTTTTATATGTACCAGTAAGTCTAAGTTTTCTTTTTACCCTACTGGGTGTGTGTGTGCGTTATTGGCTGAGCATTATACGTCTCCTTTGGCTAGGAAACCTGGCCAAGCTACTGCGGAGGGAGGAACTCCCTATTTGGCCAGAAGCCAGCAGCTTTGGTACCAAGAGAAGCCTTCCTTGGGTGACTCAAGGGTTTGGCCTCCAACGCAAGGAGGAAACCTCGGGAAAGAGTGCTGCTGGGGACAGGGAGTGCTCTTGGGAAGCTGTGAGGCTTATACCTTTCGGGGTTCACATTTCCTGAGTGGTGTGAATGCCCTCTGGGGATATACTCGAGTGGTGGCAGTGGAATATCAGGGGTTTGCCAGCTGTGGGAACCCCTAGTCAGAGATTTGAAGAAACAGAGAGGTGGGTGGCTCAGCTGTATAGCGCCCCCTACTGGTGTTTCACCACAGGGATTATGCCCAAGTAAAGGTTGGATAGCCCTACTTTTAATTGTTCACATAAGATCTAGCTGTTGAGGAAAGTCAGGGTTATGGAGGGGGGAAATGGCATCTCAGTCAGGGAGGACCAGTCTTGTGGAGGACAGAGTTGAACTTAGTGGAATACTCAATGGGGAGCTAGTGCAGACAGTGCTAGGGATGGAAAATCATATTGAAGTTTGGGATCAGTTCAGAATTGGACCAGCCTGGCTTCAGTTCAGATTTTAGATTGTATTGTTCAGAACTGGGTCCAATTCCAAGCAAAAAGAGGCTAAATCCAATGTCTGCCCCTCAGCTCTTCCTCCCCTGGACCCCCACCAAGCCCAAATACTGGGAAGAGATCTGGGGGAGGCAGAGCTGGGGATAGAGGGACTGCACAGGGGTGGGGAGGAGGGTAGTCGCTTACTTTTTTTCCTAGGCTCCATACAAACCAGTGCGCGGCTGCAGTGCCTGGCTATGGCACCCAGCTGTTGTGCACGTGTGGCCATTTTCTAAAATGGCATCAGTAGTGTTGGCACCATTTTGGAAAATGGCAGCTAGTCTGTATGCAGCAGCTGGTAATGCGCAGGCTGACTGCTGTTTTTCAAAATGGCAGTGCATGTGCACAACAGCCATGGTGGCCATTTGCGCATGCACACCTTCCTGGTGTGGTTCTGAGAAGGCTGTGCTGGGCACCATGGATGGGTGCCAGTTCGTACAGAGCCTAGGAAAAAAGGTAAGTAACTACCCTCCTTCCAACCTTTGCGCCACCCCTCTACCTCAAGCTTTGCCTCCACTGGACCCCTACCCAGCGCCCACCTCCCTTGGACTCCTGCCCTGCTTGAGTGCTCCCCCCCTCACCTGTCCCAGCAGCACTGCCGGGGCACATGCTGGGGCAGTGAGCATGGGCAGGAGTCTGGTGGACGTGGGTGCCACAGCTCTATGCTGTGGGCAGGGGCTCGGGGGAGGCAGAGCTGGGGGCAGGATGGGTTTGGCACAAGCTGAAAGCTCCTGCTCTATGGAGCTGATAGCTCCTCGCTGGGGGATCTGATGGGATATCATATTGTATCCCCCGGTAAGATCAGATCAATACAAATTGCCTGGTTTCATCCACAATCTGCTGAGCTGATGTGCACAGCTGGACCCTGCATTGGACAGGCAAGGCAGCCATCCAGAGCGGCAGGGCTGGAGGGGCAACAAATCAGCAAGCGCAGAGGTTTCCATACTGTGGGTCAGGACCCCAAATGGGGCCAAATCATCTGTAGATGGGGGTCATGATCTTGTTGATATTTGATAGATTTTGTATGTCTTTGCTGTCTGTCTGCTATGGAATTATATTTAAGTCAATTTGAAAAGGGGATCAAACAAGTAAAAAGGTTGGGAACAAATAATCAAAGGGCTGGAGAGCCTGATTCCCTCCCTGCAGCAGCTCTATGCTCTGGGGAAATTGGGTGGAGCTAAAATGGAGTGGGCGGGGCTGACCTTGGACCTGATTGGGCACAGCCATCTGAGCCACCCCTCCATTACCCTTTCCTAAACAACAGCTACTGCAGCCTAGTCTGTCCCTCCTCCTTCCCTTGCTATTGCTGAGGGCCCAACATGCAGCCCTGCAACCTGTATTTCTCATAAGTGCCCTCTAAAATGTGCATATCTGGCCACCCTGATCATTCCTCTTTCTTCTCTGTGGGAAGTTGTGGGAATGAGACTCCCTTACTGTGGCATGGCCCTAAACTCTGGCTCTTCTGCTATGCCTCATCCCCATGCACCCTGGCTCTCTCCTATGCCCCAGCTCCCTATCCCCATGCCTTCCTCCTCACTCTTTCTCCTTTCCCCAGCTCCTACTCTGTCTTCCTCTCCCATGTTTCTCACACGCGCTAGGTGTGCTTCCACTATTTCCTGTGCCCTCAGCTCTCTCTTTGCCTTCCTGTTTATCCATACTCTTCCATGCCCCTGGTGGAGGGGCAGTAAAATAGCTAGGGCTGCCTTACTGGTGTGTTTGCTGTTACTGAGTGGGTTACCTGCAGACAGAGCATGTTTTTAGACAAGCGCCTCCCCACCTATTACCTACAATTATCCACCCATCGTGCTTGTTGCAGGGCCGCATTGACACCCTATGCAGCCCTGCAACATGCACCATGGGTGGGTGATTGGTGGATAATAGGCTGGGGAAGCGCTTGTCTGAAAACACCCAGAGCTGCTGCACCTTGGCCTGTTGGGAGCTTTCTCAAGGTGTGTGATTTCATTTCATCCAGTAAAATTAATCAACTCACAGTTCATCCAGCAGTTAATTAATCACCAGTGAATGGCTCAGTGTTGTCAGGTCTGTGCCTGTTAGGAGTCGGACTGGATGCAGCTTTTGGCCAGCCACAGTTGGCTGCTGTCATTTTTGAGCTTGTCTAGTTAAGTATCCAGTAGTGCTGAAAAGAGCTCTAGACAAGACAGTTCTGGGATTCCAGGGGCAGGATGGAGAAAGGGAAGAGAGAGAGAGAGCAATGAGTCCGACTATGGAGAAGCATGAGCCCTCCTTCCCTTCTTCACCCCTTGCATGATGGCTTTCCAGTGGGGCTGTATGAATTAGAAATAGTCTACAAGAATTTGGAAGGTGTTTTTGCGATGAAATTCACATGTAAAGTATTCCTACTGTACTCGCTCGTGTCTGTGTTCCACTGGAGATGCAGTGCTTCATTCGTGTCTGTGTGTGCCAGGGCTGTCAGATAGTCCTGTAGGACAGAAGGGACCCAGAAGCAATGCAGAGTCCTTGTTAACATGAGGTGACTGCAGCACATGCAATGGTCTTTTGCTTACTTTGGGGTAATGTGCCAATTACCCAGGGTATACTCTTATTTGATAAAAGTGGTAAACGCTTTCTTGTATTCTGAGGCTAGAGCTAACTTGTAGTGCCATAGGCCGTTTTCACATGGACGTGCGCCCCACATCGCACATGTGGGCGGGGGGCACCTGTGTGAACGCCGTGGCCGGTGCGGCGGAGGTGGGGGGATCAGTGGGTGCCTGTGGGAATGCAGTGGGTGGGGGTGCATGTGCGCTCCTGCGCTCCACCCACCTCCACCCATCACCCACGCACAGAGCAACAGGTGTCAATGCCCGATGCTCCATGCATGGAGATAGGTGAGGGCCCATGGGAACGCACCCCCGGGCCCCGCCCACCATCCCCCCACGTCCCCGCGCCCGTTAGAAAAGGGCCATAGGGACAACTGCTAGGGAAAATTGTTCTGAGGTAATTATTCTGATTCTTGCAAGTAAGCCCTAAAGCTTCCTACTTGAATTGAGGGCTGATGTTTCCCAAAGGGAGCAATGGGCAAAATAGTCTGACCCCTACTTAACCATCTGGTTGAAACGTATATGCCAGGCTGCCTGCCCAGTGAGGGTTATGAGCATGGATGATTCTGCCAGGCAAAGGTAGTAATTCTTGCTTTCAGGGGCAAGTTACGTGCCTGTGCTGGGATCTGCTGTGAATATCTTCAGTACAGCATTTGAAACCACTAATGAAAATCCACTGTGTTTCTAGAGGGGTGAAAGATTTAAAACTCTTTGACCAAAGCCAGACACGCCTTAAATTAACTACAGTGAAGGCAGTGTCTGACAAATAAACAGAACTGGAAATAACATCGAACAACCCCAAATTACCCCTGTGCTGCATTCTGTTCCATACAGCCTTTACTGCTAGGATGGTGGCTTTCTCGTTCTCATAAACTCAGTTGTCTAGAAGCAGAGCCCTGAATCTGAGCCTTCCTGGGGCAGGGAGGTGGCAGATTAGCAACCAATCCTCTTTCCCTCAGCACCTCCTCCGCTATGAGGGAAGAGTCAGACTATATACATCCCCTTCCCCATAACTTTTCCTGATCCAGCTGAGAAAGTAGTGTTGGTGTATGCCTTATTCTTCAAAGCTCCTGGTCCCAACCTCTGCCGGTCCCTTCTGTGTTTGCTCTTGCCTTCCACCCTACTTCAGGTAGGGTGGCCATACCGCCCCTTTAAAAGAAGATGCTTATGAAAAATACATGGTGCAGGGCTACATGGCAACCACTGCAGCCCTGAAACATGTATTTTTCATTGTGTCCTCTTTTAACGGGGAGGTATGGCCACCCTAACTTCAGGACTGACTGCTCTGATTCTCACCCTGTGTAAACGTAGACTATGAGCCCTGCCTGCCCACTGGATAAATTGCACCTCAGATCTTCACAGCTCCTGTCCCAGCTCTGTGTCTGACCCTTCCTTAACACTTGTGTGGACTGACCCAGTGGACCTTGACCTTAACCCAGCTCTGAGACACACCCCCTCTACCCGAGACACTATCCCCTGGGCCAAGATCCTGATGCTGTTCCCATTCTCCTTCTGTCTGTTGTTCCATTTTAACAAGTCACTCAGTCCCTAGCAAGTAGCAACCAGCTCCCACTCAGAGGCACCACAGAGCTCACTGTCCTGTTCTTGTAAATGCTGAAGATGTCTTCTCTTTGGGAAGTCGGGACCGCAGCAAAGGAGTCTTAAATGTCTCCGGAGAGGGCTTGGTGGCACTGGTAAGTATCTGAATGTGGGGTTTGTAGGGTATTGACTAGGTTGGTAAGCCCTGCTGCTCTATATCACAGGTGAGCAGGATGGGCAGTGCCTCTAAGAAGAGATGACTCCTCTGTATTTCAGTACCCTCTGGCAGAAATGCCCCTCTGGCTGAACCACAGGCCTTCCTGCTTCTGCTCCATAGAGTTCCCCTGGGGTGACATTCCCATTAGAAACAGCTGCTGTTGGTTTGGTCTCTATGCAAAGGCTTTGCCAAGTGTTATTTCAGCAGTGTGTGTTATTTAGCCAGTGGCCACTTTGAACTGGGACAGAAAGAACAAACAAACCTTCCTCCGTTGCGGGGAGTAAATCTCAGCCGCTCTCACAGGTGTGTCAAATGCAGCATTAATATGTTCAGAGACTTAACCAGCCCAGCAGCAGTGCCCGAAAGCTATGGCCATCAGTTGGGTCCTAGTGCTGCATGTGTAACAGAGGCAACCACCTTACTCTTTTCTACGCAGTATGAAAATGGAGAAGCAGCTGTGCCATTGTGCCTGGCCCAATGTTTCTACTTTGCACATAAAGTCACACACACACACACACACACTGCTTTGTGGACACTCCACACTGGTCAGAGAGAACCACTGTGATGATGGAGGAGATGCTACAGGATGCAGCCAAAGCTGGTATTTCTTCCAGCCTAACATTAATCCAGGGGTGGAGAAACTGTGGCCTGTGGGCCAAATCTGGGCCCACGGCTGGGTTTTATTTGGCTCTTTCCAATTCCCAGATTTTGCCCCTGGATTCAACCCCTACCCTCAAGCACTGAAAGAATGAGCTCATGGGAAGAGAAGGCACGCACTCAAGAACAAGGGGTTGATCCAGGATCTGAACTCTCCCATTTGAAGCACACAACCCTGCAGGTTTCAATGGGACTACTCCAGACTAAGTGGTTTGTAGATCATGACCATAATGTTAGACAGGATGTGACCACCAGACAACAGTAGAGCTTGGATGGAAGAAAATTGCAAACTAAACTAAAATATATTAAAAAGTGAGGATAGAAAATCAAACATTATCTTCCAATGTAGTTATTCCCAAACTCTGGGCCACGGACCACAGTGTGAACATAGTAAATGGTCTGCAGAACTAACCCTGGCTCCAGTAGTGGGGGGTGGGACTTCAGTCTTTACCAGCATTGTTGAAGAGATGACTCTAATGTGATGTGTTGGCATTGCAGTCACCCCCTCCCCTCTAGAGCACGTATAGAGACCAAAACAGCCAACACTGTACTGCTGTAGCCAACCTTCAATGAGCATGTGTCAGGCTGCAGCTAACTCCAGCAGATGCACAGTGGACTGCCAGACATTTTGAGGGCTACCACTGCATTAGTACAAAAGAAAGAGTGCTTCCTAGGAGGCACTGACAGGGCACCAAGATATATCACATATTTAGTAACAAGCAGTGCCGGATTCAGGGAAGTTGGAGCCCTGTGCAAAATGGTGGTGTGGGACTCCCTCCTGATAGGAATGTTTGACAGTCATTCAGTTCAAGTAAAGGTAACAGAATATGCTTTTCTTTTGAAAGGGTGCTGCTCCTTCCCCGCTAACCCAGCACAAGGCCCCAGCACTGCATGGGGCCTGACTCCGGTATTCCTATTACCCCTGCAGGAAGTTCATCATCTGCTATGGGAGTCCTCGCCAAGACTCCCATAGTGTGCATGTGGGGGAACACTCTGCATGGGCTCTGCTCCTGTTGCTCCACTAAACAACATTCCTGGCCATTTGTGGCCCTGCCAGCCGTGCACCGGAAAGAACTACTGCATTTGAACTACACAAAGGCTTGTGTCACACAGGGCCCTGGTAACAAGTTTGGAGAGACAAGTTCTCTCCAGTCACCTGCACAGGAAATTATATTATTATTATATTATTATTATAAACATTTGTATAGCACCAGCCGTGTACCTGGTGCTTTACAGAAGGAAGATAAAGACGCGGTCCCTGCCTACGGCTTACAATCTAAAAAGACAAGGAGGGGCCGACAAGAAGAGGGGACAAAGGGAAGACAGTGGAGAAGCAAACAAACATGCAAGCGGCTGCGAAGTCTCAGGTGCGCGTGCTTGGCTTGGTTACAGTTAGGCAGGAGTCTGCAGAGGAGGGCAGACCGTAAGTATTTGGGAAAGAACAACTAGCAGGCATTGGGAAAGGTGGCATGGAAGTGGGTCTTGAGGAGGGATTTGAAGGTGCGGAGGGAGGAGGTGAGGCAGATGTGGGTAGGGAGGGAGTTCCAGACATGGGGGGCAGCGAAAGAGAAGGGATGAAGGCGGTTAGGGGAGCATGAGAGACGGGAGAGTGAGGGAGGGGACAGAGGAGGAGCGGAGGCCACATGCAGGAGTGCGTAAGGAGTTTAGGGCTGAGAGGTAGGGGGGAACTTGGCTGTGAAGTGTTTTATAGATGAATACCAGGAGTTTAAACCGGATGCGTTCGGGAAGGGGGAGCCAGTGGAGAGAGGAGAGGCTGCACGTGCTCAAAGCGACGGGCTGAGTGGATGACCTTGGCAGCGGAGTTTTGGATGGC
>QEPC01012458.1:1817291-1856331 GCA_003113815.1 Sphenodon punctatus
GTTCGGTTTGAAATTCGAGTTCGGTTCAGAAGTTTGATTCGGTCGACCGAACAGACTGAGTTCGGTCAAATTCCGAACTTCCAAACCAAGTTTGGCCATTCAAAACCAGTTTTTTTTGTGTGTGTTGCCACTAGGGATGGGCGAACAGAACGGGGTTTGGAAATTTGGTTTGGTTTGGTTTGAAATTCGAGTTTGGTTTGGAAGTTCGGTTCGGTTGACCGAACAGACCAAGTTCGGTCCGAATCTGAACTTCCGAACCGCTTTTGCCCATCCCTAATTAACAAGGGTTTTGGCAGAGGAGATAGAGAGAAAGGGGCGGAACCCAAGTATTATTTGACTAGTATCTTAGGTTCCAAGTCCAAAGATATTCCTCTTCAGTAGGTGTGCTTAAGCATATGCTAAGGTTCAAAAAGTTCTTGACTATCTTTGAAATCAGCAAGCTTAATTTAAGCTCATCTTTCAGCTTAAGTGCATCCCTGAATGAGGGTGGACTCAAACCACTTATGCCACAGTAGACTCATTGAAAAAAGTCAAAAGGGCTACTCCAACACAAGTGGTCTGAAGATTGCAGCCTTCATTGGGTATAAAGGTCTGCTGACTTGGCCAGGGCATGAGATCTCTGCCTATCACGGGCTGGGAGAGAGCAGAGGGAATTGATCAGTGTCTCCATTATGACCTGTTGTGTACTTCTCTGACACAACTGAAGGTGGCCCCTGGCAAAGACAGGATGTTGAGCTAGATGGACCATGCATTTGAACCAAATGTTGCCAAATGGGAGACTTCTGGAAAATTTCCCAGTTTATTTTTTTTCACATTTGCTAACTGGTACTACATCTGTCGGGAATAGTTAAAAATACAGTGCAATCTCATTACAACAGATTGCTGAAGCATGAATTTGGTTCTAACATGGTGTGAAGCATATTTAATCACAAATAGATTTAAATATACAAAGCACCTTGGCTCTAACACTAATTTGCTTATAACAATGCCGAGGCAAGGCTCCTGCATACAGCATTAGAGCACGATTGCGTTGATGTTGCAGCTTCCATTTAGTGCTGAGTGAGAACTGTAAAAATGTTTGTAATGTTTATCCATTTCATCAGCTCTAGCATTTGTTCTGCTTCCTAGCCCCTTTCCTGCAAAGTCAAGACGTGTCCAAGGCATTAACCCCATGCTAGTGAGTAGAGGTAATTAGCCAGAGCCCCTCGCGCTGCCACAGAGAGCTGTGAAGTGCAGCGCAGCCCTTACAAGAGCACTTCTCTGTCTATTAGAGCTTAATGGCACTAGAATTCCACTCCACTTCTTTCACCTGCGTCATTTACCTCGAAATCCTCCTCGAGTTTCAAATTGAGGAAGCAGTTAACTTTCCTGATAGAATAGAGATGAACATGTTAAAGGGCAAAGTTTTCTAAATGAGGGGCCTAAATTTATAGTCTCCTAAACTCATTCTGAGATCCAGGGTTCTGGATCGGTCCCTGCGGTTGGCCAAGGGCGCCTTCCTTGAAGTCCCCCTGGTGCACGTGTTCTCAGGGGCGCTCCATGGCTGTCGAACTCCCTCTCAGTCAATGTCCACTTGTCTCCAGATCTTCTCTCCTTTAGAAAATGTTGCAAGACCTGCCTGTTTCGGCAGGCGTTTGGTGAGGGAGCGGGGTGGGGGTGGGGGTAGGGGATCTGCTCAGGACTTGTGTATTGCTTTTTAATTACTGAATATTGTTTTTATGTATTTTATATGTTTTTAATGTATTTATTCAATTTGTAAGCCACCCTGGGCCACCAATGGCAAGAAGGGCGGGGTATTCAATATTTTGTATAAATATAAAATATAAATAAACATAAATATGTCACACAATCCCCTCTCCCGTGCAAACTCCCCACATGCCATTAATCTGTAGCAATGTATTTGCACCACCACCGCTGTCTCTACATTTCAGTGGCCTACCCCTTGCATCAGGTGGAAGAGAACAAGAAATGAGCACGGAGAGCACAAGGGTGGTAAGAATTTCGCACAGCCCTTAGAATGGGGGTTGGTGCCACCACCCACACTAAAGAAGTATTCTATAAATGAGCCCTACATAAGTGGCCTAAACTTTAAAAAACGTTTGAAAACTAAACTCCCTTACCCCAGTGTCACTAAGTAGATTAGATCCATCTTTCTAAAGCCAGTAGCAATCAGTGGCCTTTCCATAGACTAACCAAAGAGTGAAGCACTATGCAGTGCTGGAGCGCTTGCTTATATTTATACTGTAGAAACTAGTGGGGAGGCTTCAGTTGCTAGATTGCAGTTCACTGAGAGGGGACTCCCTAAGTAGCTTGTCAGTCCAGATGAAATTGTTAAAGTGAGGTCAAAAATTAGCATCACATATACCAGAACTGCACCCAATCAGCCAGTCCCATTCCCATCCCTTTGTTATCATTAGCTGATCTTGGATAACTTTAAAAAAACAAAAAACAAATCTGTTAGTGGTTTGTGTTCTATGACACACAAGAGTCAGAGACTATAGGCACAATCCTCCACCATTAAAGTCAATGGAAGCATTGCCATTGACTTCAACCGAGTCATGATTGCATCCTTAGGGCACATCCTTCACCCACTGACGTCAATGGGGTGAGGTCTGCACCCATAGGGTGTTCCCACATATTCTCAACTTCCACCCTAATTATGAGACTTGAGATAAAATCATGAGTTGGCAACCCTGTGGCCCTGTAAATAAGAAAGCGAAAAAGCTCTAGTATTAGCTTTTGGGGCATTGTCATAGTCGGGTGCACATCTCTTGCAATAATTCACAAGGTAGTGGCTCTCCAACTTTGCCCTTTTAGGACATTGTCACTTGCACACAGGCACACAATAACCCCAAAGGAAAGTTGGTTACTATTAACCATTTTTAATGTGTGACCAAGAAGCCCCCTGGGGTAGAAACATATCCCAATTAAGACTGCTTAGCTTACCCACATTAAGAGAGGGGCGGGGACTAACCTGAGTTTAACTCACATTAGTCCGGTCACGTGAAACCGCTGTTCATAGCCAAGGAGGTTTTAACATTATTTTTCCCTCTCCCCGTTAAATTAAATAACGTGAGACAGAGCTCAAAATCCAGCCCTGTCTCGCGTTATTGAATTTAACAGGGGAAGGGAAAAATAACGCTAATACCCCCATGCCCACGATTGGGGGTTTCATGTGACCGGACTAATGAGAGTTAAACTCAGGTTAGACCCTGTTCATTTCTTAATGTGGGCAAGCACATTTTACTATGGAGTAGATTTACACCGTGGCCTCGGGTAGACGAAATCTACCCCATCACATCTCATGTTAGCTTACACATTCAAGCAATTGAAGTGCCAAAGAACTGGAGTAAGAATCTACCTCCTCATGAGTTACACAATGCTGCATTTTTCAAGGGGTAAATTGATGGTTAAACTAGAGAGACACACACACACACACACACACACACACACACGGTAATTGGGGATGGGTAATAATTTGCATAATCCAGGGTTGTGACACTAACTTGGAAGCTATCCCATCCTGCAAAGCGTGATTCGACCCTCCCCCATCCACACACTTCCTGTGTGTTACTTATTTCCCTTCAACTTGTTTGTTGCCATTATTAGTTGCTTAATTTGATTTGATTTTCTATGATCCTTGGAGAACTAGGAAAACCGGGATCATGTGCACACGTAACATAACATTGGATGTTATATTCTCCCCACTTTGGAGGATTGGATTGAAAGTGAAAGCCAAACCTGGGGATAAACCAGGGACAAAAGTGTGGACCAAAAATGCAGCCATGCTCCCAAAGAACATCTAAATCCAGGTCAAGCAGTTAGAACTGGATTTTATGTTATGTCTGAGTTCACCCTCAGGCTAGTCTGCCTAAGGACTTTAAGTGCCCCCATCTCATTGGAACTCGATGGCAGTTAAACACCTCCCTCCCTTAAGACTCTTTTGACTATTCTAATTGATGGGAAAGGAGTGTCTGGATCCCTTGGCCATCTCCACTAAGTGTAATTTATATTGTCAGCCAAAGACAGATGAACAAGTAACTGAATATGTATAAATATTTAAAATGCTGTGTCAAAGCCTTAATTTCTGTGGAAGCACTACAGTCTGGAGCTAGCAGGCCATTCTGTACCAGTGAAGGTAGAAGGGCATCTCTCCCACTCCTTTTCCTATCCAGCTTCCCAGAATACTGCTTCCTCTCGTAAGGACTAACTCCTTTGCTCTAGGAGCTGTGGTCTTCAATGCATGCTATAGAGGGTGTTATCCTAAGAGAAAGTTTTATGTATCCCAGCAAGTGAAAGGTTACATAGGATGAATTTGGCTATGGAGTCAGAGCAGGTAGCCTTATCCAGGGCTACGGTCAGAAGTGTTCTAAGTACTATTTTTGACCATCTTTCAAATGGAAGTTTCTCATGCTTGTACCAACCCTGAGAAGATGTTTTTGAGAAGCTGGCATTAATTCTGTCAGTTGTTTTCAGCTGCAAAATGTTTGCTTCTAGGAAAATTTTAAACTGTTTTTTAAAAGAAGCAAACAAATTCCAAGCATTTTGCTGTACAGAATCCAAACCAGTCTTGCAGTAAGCATGAGATCATACACGGGATGATATTTTTAAGGACTAATTTTCATAAGAGAACTTGATCAAGGTGGATTGGTTAGGGCGAGGAGCTTCATCAGATTCTTGGGGTGCAATCCTCCACCTATTGAAGTCAGTGGCAAAGCTCCCATTGACTTTAATAATGGACTTTAATAATATTATTTAATAATAATCTACCCAAGTCACATTGACATGGGATGTTCTCAACTGATGGAGCTGCTACAGGCCAAAATGAAGGACTCTTTTCCTGTCCCATCGTGGATGGGACATGTTCCCTTTGAACTTGGAGTGCAGGGGACAGTCTCCTCTTGAATTTTGCCTCCACAATCACAGACTGTAGGGCAGCCCGGGGACAGTGAGATCACAAGCACCCCCAACCCCCAGCTGTCGGGTGGTATCGCTTGCATTCGTCTTCCTCCCCCCTGCCGGCTGTCATTTGAGAAGGGTGTGCTACTACTGGCTCTGCTGGAAAGGGGGATCACAGCCAGGGACAGTTTCTTCCCTGGCTGTGACCCCCCCCTTTCTATGCCCACTGCTCTCCTTTCCTGGAGAGAAAGGAAAAGAGCAGGGATCAAAGGCTGTGTGTGGCCCCGCTGAAGGAGCCACATGAATCCTGCGATCCCCTCTCCGCCGAGGAGGCTGGTTCCTAGGAAAAGGTTCTCGTCCTCTACCACCACCACCACCACCACCACCTAGGAGCAGGGTTGGGGAGAGAACCCAAGGCAAATGTAACAGGTTGATTCCTGTCCTCCCGCTCCCTGCTGCCAGCTCCAGGCTGGGATCACCCAGCCAAAGTGCAGGACACAACCCCCCTGTGTCTGCGCTCCCATCTCCCAGACAGCTGTCAGCTAGGAGGGGTGCACTAGCCACGCCTCTATGGTGCTGCTTGACCTGGGACTGCAGGGGACCCTAACAAACGGGACCTGCCCCTATGGTTGCCCGTTGCCCTGGTTTGGGCTGAGTTAACCTGCATGGCATGCTCCGCATTCCCAGGAATAACATGGCACAGGGCTCCTCCTGGGCAGCCCCAGGCCCAGGACAAACATCTGGCAGTCACCATTCAGACAGACAGAGCATAAGAGCATAGTAGTGCCATACTGGGTCAGACCAATAGTCCATCAAGCCCAGCATCCTGTCTCCAATGGTGGCCAATCTCTTTCTCTTGGGAGAAGTACTCAACAGATCACAATGGGCAATCCGTTCCCTGTTGTTCCAGCCCCCAACAGTAAGAGGTTATGGTCCAAAACTTACTTGGCTAATAGCCATTAATAGACCTATCCTCCAAGAACTCATCCAATCCTTTTTTAAAACTAGCTAAATTACTGACTGTGACTACTTTCTCTGGCAGTAAGTTCCACAAGTTAATTGTGCGCCGAGTGAAAAAAATTACTTTATCTAATTTGTTTTAAATCTTCTGAATTTCTCTTTGAAAGGAGTCTTCTTAAAGGGCTACTCCTAAGGTACTGTCTGCTCCAGCCCTAGTGATGCTCTTGGTCTAGATGCTCTTGGTCTAAGGGGGCAGCTGCTAGGACTAATTCCTTCAAAGTCATGGACTAAGGCAGGGGGATTCTAGGGACCAGCTAGCCAACTCTTCAGCGCTGTGGTAGTTGACTTGAACCTGCCACCTCGCAGCAAAAGGCATCACAGTTCAATATCAATCCCTTTTGCCACTGACCTAGCCTCCTTATAAATCTGTTCATTAGGGCTAGAACAGATATTCAGTGTGAATCCCAAATTTGATAAATGTGTTTTATTCATATCCATTTTAACAAAGTGGATACAAAGTGCTATACACTCCCTGCTCTGTTTGTGGTTCCAAATATTCATTTCAGTCAAGCACTGACTATCTGTCCTGCAAGTGACTGGAATACTGAAATGAAATAACCAAAGAAGTCAAGATGTGAATTTCCCAATGGTGGCAAAGATCAATTCCAATATTTATTCATAGGAATGAATATGCTAATTCGCCTTGTGAATATGAAATGTCACTTTCGGCCCCCCTATTTATTCCTCTTTGATGTGCACGTACACAGTACCAAATAAGCTCTATAATCAGATGAGATTTCCATTGGGGAATACATTATATTGTGAAAACTCCAGCCTTTCAAAGGAGAGTTAACCAAGGAAAGGGCAAAAAACTGAACAAACCATAGGACAGCAAAAAGGGATTGTGGAATTGAATTTTTGTTGCTATCTTAGTGCTTCATCCATTTCAGCCACAGCACAATGATGCAATAGAAGATTGGGTCTGGAGCTCACTGAGGTTAATGGGCTTACCTTACAAAGGGCACAGGAAGCGGCTCTGAATCATCTTTAATTATCTCTGCTAACACATTTTTGGCTTCTAGAAACTGTTCAAGGAGACTAATTTTGCTACGTGTGGCCTTTCAGCTGATATTTTCTTTTCATACTTGAAGATCAGAAGTGGAGTGAGGACCGTTAATCGCTGTTTATGTGAGAAATGTACTTTAGATTTTGTACTTTCTTTTTGCAATAATTCCAAGGGGAAAATGTTCAGCGCGGGGAGAGTTTTAAGGTGAAACATCGATCACTGATATAACAATAGAATGTGATTTTGTTAGAAATAAAACCATAAACTCAACTACTAGAAAAGTCAGTGAGCCCACAGTTTGAGTGCTTTTAGACAAGCACCTTCCCACCCACTATCCACCCATCTCCCTTCCATTATACATGCTGCAGGGCACCCATAGGGCTCCACTGCAGCCCTGCAACATGTATAGCGGGTAGATGGTAGGAGGGGAGGTGCTTGTCTAAAAGCACCCAAAGTTCCAGTCATAACCTTAACTCTGCCCTTGATCTCATTTGTCCTTAGACAAGGAATAATAACAGAACTTAAGGTATGCCTTCCCTGTTGAGTATATATGCTAGCTTCTGTGTTTTGGAAGGGGTCAAGTGACAGTAATCCTACTGAATCTGTGCCTATCACATTCTATCTGTATGTCACTGTAATACTTAAATAATAATAATAATAATAATAAATAATAATCCTAGCACGTTTAGCAACATTTACATCTTCATTGTTTATAGCTGGATAAACAATGATAAATTATACATTTTATCATTATTATTTTATAATTTATAATTATAAAATATAATTATAAATTATACATTATAATTATAAATGATAAAATAAATGTATAAATAAACCCTACACACAAGTTTTGGCAGCCCTTTGGCGATACTAGGATTAAGCACTATTAATGCTTAATGTTGTCAGTGCCTGAAGCAATCACCCTTACCAACCAGCACTGAGATTAGCTAATACCTTCTAGTTCACCTCAGCCTAACTTCAGTCTTTTCCCTAATGTAGATAGATGTCTACCTCCATGTAGATTCAGGATGAACTATAGGGGAAGTCTACCTTGACCAGCTACATCAAGGTAAATGTAGTCTACACAAAGGAAAAGGCTAAGTAAAGCTTTGACAAGGTAGCTCACCTCAAGCCCTTTCCCTAATATAGTCAGACCTTCACAGGGGAAAAAAGATAAATGAAATCAGCATTGTCATTAAACTGACAGAACACTGCTCCATTCATCTCAACACTGTTTGGAACAAATTTTGTCATGGAGCTGATTTCTGGTCTTCTATACCTATATGCCCTCTGATTTCACTGGAATTAGACTGGGGGTAAATGATATCAGAATCAAACCCAAAGTCTTCTCAGTTTTACTATTCCAACCCTGAGCAGCACCCCTGCTCCCTACTTAAAAATTGTCACAAGCACAACCAGAACCAAGTCACAGCAATGGCAGGGTTTGGAGTGGGTGGGCAATCACAAACTCCACTTATCTACAGAAATATGCTGGTTTATCTGAATGAATGGAGAGGAGCCACTGGGTGGCAGCATCCTCAGTGGAAATCACCCCATCCTTCCTAGCCCAAACCTTTATGAATCCTTGTTGTACCAGTCATGTAGCGAGGAACTGCGACTAGTGATGACAGCACCACTGGAGTCAAGGAAGTGCAGGCCTGCATATGCGGCTTTGTCTTGGTTCAAGGAAATGGCTGTGTTCTAGCTAAAATGCTAGCAAACCTGGGCCTGATGTAAACTCAACCCTGATGTAAACTGTAGATGTAGGGTAAGGTCTTTGCAGAACTAGATCAGCAAAAACTGACTCAGCTATCAAATCTCTCCTTCCAGCTAAAATTGAAAAGCCTCTGCATGACAAATAGGAAAAGGCCTATTAAGTCAGTCAAGGCTATTATGGCTCCAGCTTCTTGACTTAAAGGATAATATTGCTTTAAATATTTTTGACTACACTCTGGATGACTTAGTTAAAATTGTTTCCAGAGCTCTAGACAGACTTTCCTCTGCTATTGTGGATGGCACTTCCTCCCCTGGAGGACATAAGTACAGCTGACCCCGATTTCTCAGATCAGAAGAGTGTTAAGGAAAAGCTCCTGGATCATGCCAGATGTTTCACTGTCAAGGCTCATCTATTTCAGAACGTGGAAGAAATGCTTCAGTTCTCCCCATTGACCAAAGGTGCTGAGAACCAATCTTTTAAGTTTTGTTGTGGGACATGTAAAATTGTCCTTTAGGAATCAGAATTAACTCACTGAGCTGAATGAGGCAGTCACACCTCTCAAAGCTACTTTTTTTTAGTCTGTCTGCAGACTCGGTTAGATGGCAGTGCATCAGCTACATGCAATTCATATTTGCAATGTTATCCTTGCAACCTTAATTCTAGAAGCCTCCCATCTTTAAATGAAAGCTGGGCTTCTGAACCATAATTCTGCAGCAAGGGATGAATTCCATTGCTATTCTATGGTTGCACATTCATGGGACCTTGGATATGGATAAGTACCATTCACCCAGAGATGGCAGGTTAAAACCTGGAGGGAGTGGTAATCTTTTTATCCCGTTAGAGGAGACTTAGGGCGTTTATACACGAGACAAAAAAGGTGGCTGATCCTTTGATCAGCCGCCTTTCTTTGCGCTCGTCTACTTCTTCCAGCTGCGTGTTACCACGCGTCGGAGGGGGCAGGCGATCCTGCCCCCTCCGACGCGGATCCCCGAAGTGCCGGCTTTAAGCCGCACTTCTGGGTTCCCTTCTGAAGTGCGCACGCGCAGAAGGTCGCGCATGCGCACTGAGCTATAAGACGGGTCTGATGCTCTTCTGAACATCAGACCCGTCCGAGAGAGGTAGGCGCGGGGGAGATGCGGCACATTAAACGATCCCGCTTGTGAGCGGGATCGTTTATAAACGCCCCTAGGTTCCTAGGAATTAACTGTTCTGATGGGGGAGGTGGAGTCCATGATTCATATCTGCTGACACCTTGACTGGGATCCTAAACTATAGCAAAACTTTCAGCTAAATATAGGCACATCACCACCCCCACCACCCGGGGAAAACACAAGATCCAGTTCAGAAAGCTGTGGTGAAAGAAATTCCAACAAGAAAAAGCTTCCAACTTCCAGTGCAACACCAGGGACCCGAGTTCTATTCAGGTTTCTGTTGCTGAGTGGTCTTGGGTTTTGACCATGTTGGAGATGTGTATTAGGTCAGCCTGTGCACTTCCTCCCAGCTGGGTTGGGAGGCTTGTTTGATATTTGGTAATGTGCTTTGAGATTAGGGTGGCCAGATATGCAAATTTTAGAGGACACTTATGAGAAATACAGGTTGCAGGGCTGCATTGGAGCCACTACAACCTTGCATTTCTCATAAGTGTCTAAAATTTGCATATCTGGTCACCCTTTTTTGTCATGGTTGGGCCGTGAACCCCCAGCCTTGGGGCTTGTTTAGAGTGCACCCTGTCTCCTGTACTATTTGCAGATCACTGTGAAGAACACCTCCCTTCCTTCTTTTGGTATTCCCCCTCTCTCCCCTGCGCTGCGCCCTATGCACACCTGGTGGAGGGTGTGGGCCCACCTGCCACAGTCTGATTGGCTCTGTGCAGTATTTAGGGCTGCTGAGGGGTGTGGAGCTTCTGGTCATTCCTCCTTGACTGGTGCTTGGCTCATGCTCCTTGCTCTCCTTCTCCTGCTTGCACTTCTGTTTGTGTCAGCAAGTCTTAGTGTGCTGTGTTCCCAGTGTGTGATGCCCTTCCCCCTCCCCTTGTGCTGATAGCTGCCCTGTTCTTTCTTGTGTGTTGGGGCATTTCTTGCCTAGCTCCCTTCCTCCTCTGTCTGTCTGTCTGTCTGATTGGGATGTATGCTGGTTGGTCCCTACTCAGTACTAACACCCTGCCCCGTCTTCATGTTCGTTTGTTTCCCTTATGCCTTGAAACCCTCACACCGTGCCTTGCCCTTTGTTTGGTTGACTGTCTGTTGACAGGAGAAACCCAGTCCTGTGGTTGTCGCTTGTCTTTTTTAGTAACCTTGCTACTCTTCCCCTTGGCCTTGACCCCACGAGGGCTGTTTCCATACACCCCCAGCCTGTCGTTGCTGGCTGCCTGGCTCCTTAGCTGCCCCCTGGACCTTGGCCCCTTCAGCTCTGGTTGCTCCCCCAGTTCTGGTCCTCTGCTCCCTGCCTCTAGTTCCAAGTTCCTTGCCTTGGGCTCCCTGTCCCCTGCCTCTGGCCCCTTGCTTCTTGTCTCTGGTCCCTTGCTCCCTGCCTCTGGTCCCTCGCTCCTTGTCCCTGGTTCTGTTGCTCCCTGACTCCCTACCTATAGTCCCCTGTTGCTCCCTCCTGCCTCTAGTCCCCAGCTCCCTGTCCCTGGTTCCCCTCTTCCTCGTTCCCTGTCCCTTGACCTCATTGATGAGCCGTATGCTTTCTTAGGCCAGCCTGTCTGGCCCTTACACTGAGTACTTTGTCTCCCTGATATCGGAGAGCGGCTGAGAGGTTCCCTTGTTACTCCCTTTACCTTGCCTCCCTACCTTCCCCCTCCTTCCCTTCCTAGGCTCTGGCTGCTGGAGTCTGACATATTTGAAATCCTCAGATGAAACAACACCAGAAAGAATATTAAACTGATTTCGTAGGAGGGAATGGAGAAGTGATACCACCTAATCTTTGGCCAGCTAATGCTTCCCACCTTCTGCAGGGAAGCTTGAGCTGGAATTGTCACCCCTCCATCTCGCTGATGCCTTCTTAAGACTGTGCGTCTTCACAAGCAGAACCTGTATTTCTCATGTGTCTGTGTCCTCTAAAATATGCATATCTGGCCACCCTAGGTAACTACTTCCTGTTTACCATCACTTGACCCTTCTTCTTGTGTGAAAAAAACAAGGCAGGGAGTTATTGTCTTGTGTGAACATGCCCTAGAATTAACTGCTGTGCAGTGAGACTTTGCAGTACTGAAACTATTTTATTTACATGCTTGTAAATTGCTTCAGGGGGTATTTTCAGACGTTACGAGATCACAGTCAACCACAGTGAATCTGCACATGGGTGAAAGTGATCATGTAACGTCTGATGGGGGGAACAGAAATTCCCCCCCAGATGTTCATCGCGGTCAATCGCGGCGGGGAATCACATTCATCATGCGATCAGCTGAACCCACGGGGCCGCGGCAGGTCGCGTGGCGAATGTGATTCCCCGCTGTGATGAATCAAGCCGTCTCGTCTGGACAGCAGTCACGGCCCGGAATCCGCGCAGGGATTCCGGGCCGTGGTCAATTCGGGTGGGCGCTGTGGCCGCATTGGCTGCGGCGCCCGCCCGTCTCCCCAGAGGGCGGGCGGCAGGGGTGTGTGGGGGGGCGCAGGGCCGTGCGGCCCCATGTTGTACCCCGTGGCCCCTCCCCCTCCCCAATTCCCCGCTGGGAGCCGCCACCACGTCTGTTCGCCCAGGTGGCCCCGGCAGCGAATCAAAGGTTTGTTTCCGTGATGGGGCCAATTGGCCCCGTCATGTCTGAAAATACCCAGGATTGTAGCCTTTCTCAGCAATAACATGATGTGATCGAGGCAGTTACAAATGCATTTCAACTTCCTTGTAGCTGTTGCCTCCCTGATGGCAATTGGGGAGAATCTCCTCTTTGGAAAAAGAGACTGGGTAAAATCCTCTGCTATTAAAGCCAATGGCAAAACTCTCGTTAACTTAAATGACAGAGGATTTCCCCCCTCAGTAGTAACTGGGTGTTTTTAGACAGGATGACTGCTGCCACTGCCACAGACTTCTCTGGGTGGTGGAAGCAGCCATTGCTCTGGCTGGGATCTGCTGGGCCGCCCAAAAAAATGTGACAGCGACCCAGGCCAGGGAGGGGTTGGACGACACGTGTATCTGCATGTCCCCGTCCCTGCACTGCATGCAGCGCCCCGCCCCCTTGGCTGGCCAGTGACAGTCCCACCACCACTCCAGACCGGATTGAGTGAAGCGAGCTGTCAGACACGATAGCCTGCTTTACTCCGGCTGGCTCCCAACCATGGTGGAATTTAGCTTGGGCTGTCACTTGGGGATTTCCCCGAGTGACAGCCCAGGCTAAACTCCACCACAGTTGGGAGCCAGACTGTGGTAACATCTGGCGGCCCATTTCAAACGTGATGCTGGCACCTGGATTAATCCAAGAAAAAAAAGATTAATCTGCGTCAGCGTCACGTCTGAAAACACCCACTGATAGCATGTGCTCATTGTACCCATGGTGCTTCCAAAGGTAACTGCAGTGCAGTGAGCTCATACCCATTATAGTTACATCTGGACAAGTTTCAGATCAGTTTTAGGGAATAAAATCTGTGCAACGTAACTCAGCAATTGTTAATTTTCCATAATCCAGACTTGGTTCTCTGTTGTCTGGTGTAGCCACTGACTCTATTTCAAACTACTACTGCTACTACTAATTTCTATAGCACTACCAGCCATACATAGCACTGTACAGATACACATAACATCAAGGACAGTCCCTGTTCCTAGAAGTTTACAATCAAGTTAAAACATATATAGTTAAAAAATAAGTGGCATTGTATGAATCATGGACTACAGGATGCAGTTTATTAAGTAGTTAGCTTATTCCAACTAAGGTATTTTAGTTAAAATCTACAAGGCTATGGTATGTATATAACCTGGGTTCATGAATTAAAGGCAGCCTCAAACAGGTGGACCTTTAGGCAGGCCTCGAATATGGAGAGGGAGGGGGACGGTGCACTGAGGTGAAAGGCATGGAGTTGGGAGTTGGCGATGGAGGAGAAGGATGCAGATAAGAGCATCTTGCCTGATGAACAGAGGTCACGAGAAAGGGTGTAGGGGGAGAGAGGAGAGGTAGCGAGGGACTGCAGAGTGAAGACACTTATAGAAGGAGTCTGAACTGTATGTGGAAGCGGACGGGGAGCCAATGTAGTGACTTGAGGAGAGGGGTCACACAGTCATAACGGTGTGCAAGACAGGTGAGTTTTGCAGCTGAACTTTGAATAGACTGAAGTGGAGATAGATGGTTCAGTGGGAGACCTGCGAGAAGCAGGTTACAATAGTCTAAGCTGGAGGTGATGAGAAAATGGATAAGGGTTTTAGTAGTGTGTTCAAAAAAGAAGGGACAGATTTTGGCAACATTTATAAAGAAAAAATGATAGGTTTTGGCAGTGAGTAGAGAGAGAGAGATGACCTCAAGCTTACGGGCTGAGGGGACAGGAGGGATGACAGTGTTTTCCACAGAGATAGAGGGTGGGGGAGGAGAGAAGTGGGTTTAGGAGGAAAGAGACGAACTTCTGTCTTGGCTATATTAAGTTTAAGATGGTGATGAGACTGGGGCGATTGGGTGGTAAACTGAGATTTGTGACTGGATTCTAGGTGAGAGTTCTGGTACAGAGGTAGATCTGCAAATCATCAGCATAAAGATGGCACTGGAAGCCATGGGCAGGGATCCGATTACCAAGGGAACGGGTGTAGAGGAAGAAGAGAAGCCAAATCAGAATTCTCCACTCGCTCCTACATTTGGAAGCATTTTTATATTTATTTAACCCAGAGGCAAATGGCTACAAAAGATGGAGAAACTGGCCAACTGATCTTTTATTTTTCAATGATTAGAATTATAATTAACTGGTATTTTAATAACAAAATGCTTCTGGGTTGCACTGGCAGATGGCAAATAACTAAACCGCGCTTACACATGAAGTGCACTGGCATTATCTTAGACTAAGACCTCATTCTTACAATACTCTTTCTACTTGCAAACTTGCTTCTTGTTCCTTAATCTGTGCTTGTCTTGCCCAGTAGCAGTACATTCACACCACTGCTGATCTCCATGGTTCACCCTGGACATCGGCTGGCAGAGAACAAGGGATCATCAAGAAGTGGTAAGGATTTCACACAACACTCTGAAGAACATGGGCATGTGCCACTGCTCACTCTATAAAAAAAAAAGTCAACAGAATCTAGGTTTGGGAAAAGGGTGCTGGTGCTCTGTGTTGGCTTCCTTGCAGGGGTGGTTTTGTGTAAATGGACATTGATCCTCAAAGTGCTTTGGTGGTGCAAACCCCATTTACTTCCCTGCGAGTTGAAACAATTGTTTTTTGAGGATCGGTCTGTTAAGAAATGACCACCCCAACAAGGGGTGGAATTTCAGTGCTACTCCCAAAGGTGTGGTGGATGGTAGCTAAAGAGGTGAGAGAGATTCTAGGGGTTGATTTCTCAGTTGAAATACTGGAGTGAACTATCAATGATTTGATTTTATACTTCAAGAGAGAGCTGAAACGTCCCGCTGGAGTAAAGTTCAGAGCCATGGGAAAGTGATGAAATGAAAGAGTGCAGAGGGGGTTGAGAGTCATTCAAGGCCAGCAGGACTCTACATATGGAATAAATTACTGGGAAAGGTGACAGAAAAGTCTAAATGAACTCGAGGCAGCTCTGCTTGTTCCTGGAGATGAGATAAGCATTGTGCTTAGAAAAAGCAGGGAAGCTTGACAATGGCAAAACAGGACAAATTGGGTTGGATGGCTTCCTCTTGTCCCAAATATCCCTCCCAGTTAGTGTCAGGGAGACTGACTTCTTTCTAGGCAGCTCAACAGGCCTCCTCAGCCCATACATTAGTAGAAAATGTATGTATGTATTTTATTTTAAAATTTTTACCCTGCCCTTCTGCTAGGGCTCAGGTGACTTACAACATTAAAAACACAATACATTAAAAAAGGCCAGCCCCTAGCCCCGCCTGCTAAATGCTTTGCCAAAAAGAAAGATTTTACACTACCTCCGGAATATGCTCAGTCTTAGGTTCTGATGGACTTCTGAAGGAAGGGAGTTCTGTTCCGTGATACTGGGACAGCAACTGAGAATTCCTATATTAGTGTACCCCCCTTCCCCCTCCTGCAGCTGGAGTCAGTGGAAGATTTGCCTCCTCTGCATTCCTGTGCTTTTCAGAGAGTGAAGCAGGATCTTCCTCAGAACCCTGATATCTTCATACAGGAACTTAGGAGGGAGGTAATGCAGCTTTGGAGCTTGCGATGAGTTGTATAGGGTGCCCTTCCAATGGTTAGGAAGAAAAACGAGCATCAGTCTTTCCTGCAGGAATAATTTCTACTTATAATGCAGAAAGGGGATCTGCGAAGTTGATATGGAGCACAACCTCAAAAATTCATTGCTCACACAAACCCCTCTGAGTAGAGCAGAGGATTACAGGAAACACTGCAAAGTTATTAATTTTTATTATTATTATTAGCAAGTATTTATATAGTGCCAGCAATGTACCTGGCACTTTACAAAGTAATGGAATAGACATGGTTCCTGCCTTAGGGCTTACAATCTGAGAGACAGAGGGTGGAGGGGAGACAAAGGAAGAGGTCAGGGGAACAGAGGGAGAAAGGGTGTAACATTCATGAAGATGCAAGGTCTCAGGTGCAAGTGCTTGGCTTGGTTACATCAAGAATGATGGCTGGTCCATGTGGTGAGGATATGAGTACGCAGACCACGGGTAACAGGTTGTACTGGATGGAGGGTATCAGCAAGAGTTAGGAGAGGGGACCGAGGAGTCGGGAGGGCAGAGCAGAGCAGAAGAGGTGGGTCTTGAGGAGGGATTTGAAGATATGAAGGGAGGGGGCGAGGCGGATGTGGGCAGGGAGGGAGTTCCAGGCATGGGAGGCAGCTAGGGAGAAAGGACAAAGGCGGTTAGGGGAGCAGGGGAGGTGTGGGAGGGCGAGAGAGGGGACAGAGGAGGAGCAGAGTTCACAGACTGGAATACGGAGGGAAATTAGCGCAGAGAGATAGGGGGGAGCAAAGTTGTGAAGAGCTTTATAGGTGAAGACTAGGAGCTTGTGCAGAATTCATTCAGGAAGAGGGAGCCAGTGAAGAGAGGAGAGGAGGGGCTGCACGTGGTCATAGCGACGGGCGAGGTGGATGGAGAGTTTTGGATGGAGATAAGGGGAGAAAGGTGAGAGCGGGGGAGGCCAGTGAGAAGGAGGTTACAGTAATCGAGGCGAGAGATGACCAGGGCGTGAACAAGGGTTTTGGCAGAGGAGACAGAGAGAAAAGGGTGAATCTTAGCAATGTTATGGAGGGAGAAGCGACAGGATTTGGCAACAGAGTCAATGTAGGGCTTAAAAGAAAGGGGTGAGTCAAAGATGAAGCTTATGCTATGGGCTTGGGGGATGGGAAGGATGGTGACCCCATCCATAAGGATCGACAGGGAGGAGGGAGAGGAAGGATGGGTGGGGTAGATGAGTTCAGTTTTAGTCATGTTGAGTTTGAGTTAACGTTGAGGCATCCAGGTAGAGATGTCAGAGAGAGCTGGTGAGGCGAGCTTGAACAGATGGAGAGAGTTGAGTGTCATCAGTGTATAGGTGATACTGGAAGCCATGGGAGGCAATGAGTTTGCCTAGGGACAGGGTGTAGATAGAGAAGAGGAGAGGGCCAAGGACAGAGCCTTGGGGAACACCAACAGAGAGGGGAAGGGAGGAGGAGGTGGAGTTGGCAAGAGACATGCTGAAGGAGCGGTAAGAGAGAGAGGAGAACCAGTTGAGGATGGAGCCACGGAAGCCAAGGGAGTCCAGCAAGAGTGAGTGGTCAACAGTGTTGAAGGCTGCAGAGAGGTCAAGGAGGACAAGAATGGAGTAGAGGTGATTAGATTTAGCCACAAGAAGATCGTTGGTGATCTTAGCAAGAGCAGTTTCAGTAGCGTGAAGGGGGCGGAAGCCAGAGTGGAGGGGGTCAAGGGAGGAGTTGGCGGAGAGGAAGTCGAGGCAGTGGGAGTAGACAACACGCTCAAGAAGCTTGGAAGCAAAAGTTCCTCTGTTCAGTTACATGTAACCCCAAATATTGGAAACTCACGAGTCAGCTCCTTAGCTGACGTTTCTCCCCAAATAATCCAGAGATTGGCTTTAAAATATTAAGATTTTTACAAAACTAATAAATTCGAGTGTTTTATTTATCTTTTGGTCTCTGAGTCTTCAAGGTGTCCTGCAGTCAAACCGTTCTCAAACAATGAGGATTGGAAATTTACTCTTTTTAAATGAAACGGAGTCTCATTTTAGGGTATTAAGGAACTTACATTTTGACCACGGGATAATCCTTGAACTGCATCAGCTGTTGAGCAACACTTCATGACGCTTTAGGACAGGGATCAGAGAAGAATGTTCTCCTGATGCAACTGAAAGAGGAATTTTGGAAAGTGGGCTGCAATTAGCCACCATTCACTAAAATTTGACTAGGACAGTCAGACAAATTCCTGGCTTTTGCAAAGGTGTAATGGAGCTTTTATGGCCACAAGTCTGCAGGACTTGGTTTTAACATCTCATCAGAGAGACAGAAGCACTGCATCCCCTAATATCCTACTGGGCCATTTGCTCAGTCCACATACTGACTCAGAGGGAAGAATCTGAATCATCTGCTGAATCATTGAGGCCAAAATCAGACACGGCAGGAGCTTCCTACCAGTAGCCAAGGGTCAACTTCAGGTTAGTTCAGAAGCCAGCTTTTACAGAAGGTTAGTTTTCTACTTTTCATTGTAGCTAGACAAAAATAATTTTCAGACCACTTACTGTGGAGAAGACAACTGGGTAGGCAGTTTGAGGGTTGCAGGCATTATTATATTACTCTTCACCTGGATGGTGTCAGGTAGGGGTGGGACACAGGGTCCTCCCCCAGGGGTCTCCTGTGTGGGGTCCCGCAGGGTTCCATTCTCTTCCCCCCTCTTGTTCAATATTACTAATGTGTATATGCAGATACTGGGGGAGGTTGTGCATTGATGTGGGATACGTTGCCATCAATATGCTGATGGTACTCATCTGTACCTCTCCTTTTCATCTGGGCCTGGCAGTCTAGGTTCTTTCCCAGTGGCTGGTGGCTGTGGGGGACTGGATGAGGACTAGCTGACTGAAGCTGAATCCTGATAAGACAGAGGTGTTGCTCGTTGGTTGGATCAGTGATCTGGGTGAGGGAGGTCTTCCCATGATGGGTTCCACCTCGTGCTGTCATCTTACGTTCAGAGCCTAGGAGTGCTCCTGGATCCACAGCTATGCCTAGATGTCCAGGTGTTGACTGTGGCCAGGAGTGCTTTCCACCAGCTACATCTGGTGCGGCAGCTCCATCCGTATGTCTTGGACTATGGACTCCAATCTTGCCACCGTCATCCATGCATTTGTCACCTTAAGGATGGATTACTTACTGCAATGCCCTCTAGGTGGGGCTGCCCCTGGTGATGGTCTGGAAGCTGCAGCTGGTGCAGAATGCCGTGGCCTGTCTCCTTATGGGGGTGGGACACCGGGAGCATATTACACCAGTGCTCCAGGCTCTGCACCGGCTGCCTATTGTCTTCCGGGCCCAAGTCAAGGTGCTGGTTTTGACCTATAAAGCACTAAACAAAAACAGCCTGGGCCCTGCCTATCTGCAGAATTGCCTCCCTTCCTGTGCTCCGGGGTGGCCCCTGCAGGCGTCGGGGGGCGCCCACCTGGAGGTTCCCTGCTGTAGATTGGTGGGGACCAACAGGCGGGCATTCTCGGTGGCCACACCTGTGTTGTGGAACTCGCTCCCGGTGGTTGTCCGTCTCAGCCCTAATCGTCTCATCTTCCAGCACCAGTGCGAGGCATGGCTCTTCTGGCAGGCTTTTGGTGATGGGGGGGGGGGGGCTAGGGGAGGTTTAGATATAGGTGGGGTTAGATATTGGTGGCTTTTTTTTCTTTTTCTTTTTGCACACCAGAAGGGGTTTTATTGTTCTTATTGTTTTTTTACTTGTTTTATATTGTAAGATATTTAATATTGTTGAAATTTTAATATTTTGTAAGCCACCTAGAGCTGTCTGAGGTGGATTAGGCAGGGTAAAAATTGATAGATAAATAAATAAAATTGGGTTTGGTTTGGTTTCGGATCTCAGGTTTTCAGTAAGTGGCTCAGTTTCAGTTCTTGGTTCTCAATAGGAAAGAAAATGAATGAATGAATGTTTTCAGTCATTTAGCTTTCACCATAGCCAGACAAACAGCATACATATATATACATCTGCATAAACAACCAAGCATTTGTAAACTATAATATACATAAAGAAATAAAGAACGTTAGGTCACTTAAGGGGGGGAAAGAGAACCGAGGACCAAACACAGGGGTTCAGGACCACCCCCACCCCCAGGTAGGGGCCATCCCTAATCCCCACCACTCCTATTCCCCGGGGCCCACTCCCAGCCTGGGAGAGTGGGGATGGGGATCCACGTTCCCTAACACCCCAACAGCATGGCTTTACCCCCACCTCCCGGGGCCCTACACCTACTGCTGCCAGTCTGGGTCCGGAGGATGGAGGTGAGGAGGGGCTGTTGGCTCCACTGCGGGGTAGTGGAGAAGGCCTGGCCGCCCAGCAGTGGAGCCGGCACCTCAAAATGCCAGGGGAGTAGGCCCGGCCACCTGGCAATGGATCCAGCTCCACTGCTGGGCAGCCGGGCCTTTTCTCCTGCCAGGTGGTGGAGTTGCAGCAGTGGAGGCCTCTTCTTTCTTGGTCCACCGGTCCGGTCCAGGAAACACTGCAGCGCCAGCAGTGCCAGCACCATTTTGGAAGAGGGCAGTCATTCTGTGCATGCATAAAATGGCTCATGCATGCGCAGAATGGCTGCTGTCTTCCAAAATGGCACCAATGCTGTGGCCGCCGTTTTGGAAAAGATTTGCACATGCACAAAATGCCCTTAGAGGCCATTTTGTGCATGTACGCTGCTGGAGCTCCCTGCTCTGGCAGCGTTTCTTGGACTGGACTGGCAGACCAAAAAAGAAGAGGCCTCCATTGCTGTGGCTCCACCACCTGGCAGTGGAGAAGGCCCGGCTGTTTGGCAGCGGAGCTGGATCTGTTGCCAGGTGGCTGGGCCTACTCCCCTGCTGGGTCGCAGAGCCAGCTCCACTGAGAAGGCCCAGCGGTCTGGCAGCAGAGCTGACTCCCACCACCACCCAGCAGGAGAGGAGGCCCAGCCGTACCTGGCCACTGGCAGCGGAGCCACTGGCCCCGCCTTACCCCCATCCTCTGGACCTGGACCAGTAAGTGCAGGGCCCTGGGGGGATAAAGCTGGGACCCAGGGTTTGGGGGTATTAGGGATGTGGATCCCCATGCTCAAAGGGTGGGAGTGGGTCCCAGGGAATGGGGAGCTTTCCCCTTCCCACTGAAGTCAATGGGAACATACACATCCAAAAATCGGGAACCGAGACGGACCAATTTTTGAATCGTTTGGTTTTAAACTGAGACAGCCATTTTCTGGTTTCAGTTAAATCCCAAACTCCCACCCCTAGTGTCAGGTAAAGGTCAGGACCAGGTTGGGTCCAGACAGGCCATAGCGTTTATGGCACAAAGCCTCATGTGTTGGGGACCTCACACGAGCCCTCCACCCCCACGAGTTTATGGGGGGGGGGGGAAACGTAAAATGACAATTGGGGTGTGAGAAACCCTTATATAAAATACAGCCCCACAGAGCCTCCCAATCAGGGAGCCCTGATGTGTGAGGGGCCAGTGGTGATTCAGGAGGGGGCCCCACACCACCATTTTACATGGGCCCCCTTTTCAGGATGTGTGTTTAAAATGGGTTCTGGATGCCATTTCAACATGCACACTGCTCCCTAAGAGCATCTTAAATACATTATAAGCATATTGCATTGCAGAATGCATAACTAGCAAACCATCATCAGTCCTTCCTTACTGTTAACTCACAGGGCCCATCTACTTCAAAACAGAGTAAGTTAAATAAAATGTGATGCCTTCTTCCTCCTATTCTAAAATGCTAAAGCAGGCAGCTTTTGGAGACCATGAACGTTAACGATGGAAAAGACCTGTTAGATCCTCCAATGCAGCAGGATGAAAACCCTAGGCTGCCCCCTTGAGATGTGCTGCTTACAGAATGCGTTTCATTGGATACGTATGTAGGTTGTAGAGGGGGGAAAGGGCATTAGGACCCTGAGGCTCGCTCTCTTTCTGCTCTGCAGGACTGAGCAGTGAGACAAGAGCTAAAACAAACAGCTGTGACTATAAGAGCCAGCCAAATAGAGAGAGGGAGAGAGAATCCTATCACCACTCCCCCATCAACCTCCCCTTTCTCCTCCCCATCCTTCCACAGAGCGCTCTCATCCTTCTCTCCTCTGATCCCCTAGAAACCTCTCCCCCAGTTTTACTCAGGGCTCCCAGGCTCCCCTGGGGCTCTCAGGATGAGGAGGATAAGGGCTAATGCCATCGCTATCCTGACTGTCGCCTGGATCCTGGGCACTTTCTATTACTTATGGCAGGACAACAAGCCTCATTCAGCAGCATCCAGCAGATCCCCTAGTAGCAGCATTAGCAGCAGCAGCAGCAGAAACGGGCAGAGATCAGCTGGAAAGCTCGAGATCCACAGAGAAGACAGGACCATCCCCCTCATTGTAAGTGAGACATGAACGCAGAGCAAATTACATTTTAATTCCTTAGCAATGAGTGTTGCGGCGAAATTGTATTGCATGTTGTGGTTGCAGCTGCTGCAGGCTGAGATGCTCATAGGAGCATTAATCTAGTTTGTCCAGAGATTGGAGGGGACTGGTGGATGGATGGGGAAGGGGTGGAAGAGTTACATTTGCATGGATTTCTTTGTAATATATTGTAGCATTCTTGCTGGTAACCATGGTAGCATTTACAATTTTGGGGGGGCACTGCAAAAAGGTTTGGGGGCAATAGATTAATGCTGCATGAAAAGTCTTTGCAAGTTGTGTCCGCTGCATCACCTAGAGTCTCTCTCTCTGGCTGGGGAAACTGGCTTTATTTTTTGGCTAAGACAAGGGGGATGAAACAGCCTGGAAACGTTTTTGGTTTGTGTTCAAGATGCATGTTTTATCCAAAGCCAAAGGAACTGTGGTTGCAGAAAGCAGATCTGACTGAACCCAAGGATCATTGCCCTAGAAGAATGGTGGGCATTTGGGTAAATAATGCTTGCTGGACGAGTGTTCCATGTGGTGAGTTTGATGGACTCAGTTTCACCATACTTAGTTGTTGTGCATCCCAGTGGGAGATCAGAGTGCATCTTTCTAGCTTGAAAGAGATACCTGAGCTGAACCAAAAGGGGAGATATAGTCAGATCAGTTTTAGATTTGGGGTGATAACAGAAAGAGAGGCAGAGAGCCTCCGTTTGTCCTGTTGAAAGTCCTTGGCAAGAATCCAAAGTGGCTCCCTTCTTCCCACTTCTAATTCCTGAACCTCCCAGGTAGGATTGTATCAAACTCCTTCTAGCGAAAGAGCTGCACTTTGCTTTTTACTGGAACTGGCCCTCCATTTGATATTGCCATAATAGGGGCTTTTTCTCTATCAGTGCTACAGGAAATGATAGAATCTTTTCATTTCTGTCCGGTGGGGATGGCTTTTCTCATTCAGGGGATAATAAAAAGTCTAAGCAATATTCATTTTAAAAAAAATAAAAAACCTTAACACAAAGAAAACACCCACTGAGACGGTTGCTAGTGGTGACCTGGCTGAGACCATTTAGAAACAGCTCTGTTTCATTGCTTCTCTTTGTGCGTTAGTTTATCGTCTGGTGCTGCACATGAGAGCAACAAGGTCCAGGAATGAATCGATAGTGTAAACCAGTGGCCAGAGCAGGGGCCTGGGCATCAGGATTCTTTGATTAGGTTCCTGGCTGATGCCATTGACTTGCACTGTAACTTTGGCCTGTACTTATTTTCCCTGTTGGTAAGAAGGGGATAACGAATAACTGTGCAGTGAGGCTTGAGAAGCTTAGTTCATTAACGTTTGTAAAACACTTTGAGGCGTCACATGCCTGAAGTCAGGTAACATCTTGCATGCAAGACAGTGTTACTACCAAGTTAGTTCCATGAATACAAGCAGGGGAAATGTTCTTGGATTGGCCTAAGGGGGTGCAACCTGAGGATTGCTCAAGGAGCTATGACATAAACATTTATAATAATCCAAAAATATTTTAGGAACGTGAACCACAGCATTTTGTTGTTAGCAGTGTCCTCATCCCATCGGAGGGGTGATAATCATATGGCTCTGGCGTACAGGGATAGGACCTGGAATCTAGGTTCTCTTCCTGACTGTCTCATAGATTCCCTGATTCCCTGTAGGGCCTTGGGCATGCTACCCCGCCTGGCTATACTTCAGTTTCCTCACCTTAAATATGAGAGCACTAGTTCTCCCTGCCTCACACAGGAGCTGCGAGACTCCATATACCCATGCCTGGAAAACCTCAGATGAAAGCTGCTGCAGAGTGCAAAGTGCTAGTATATTACTACACTCTGTGCATAGTAATGCACAAAGGGTATACTTGCATTGCTGTAAAATATAGTGTTGTGGGGGAGAATTGAATAGGTGGTGGTAGGAGATCTCAGTCCATCCTGGATCTATTGCCATAACCCATTAAAACTCTGCTTTTCTTCCCTAATTGGGATGAAGATTTTCCATATCAGACCAGATTCCTGCCTCCTGCAGTAGCAAATAGCTGATGTGTAAGAGGCCCCTCCCCATACCCCCACGCTGTAATGCTCCTGACTGTACAATGTCCTACAGGATGAGCATATATTCCTTCCTGACCTCTGCCATGATCACTTTGTCTAGGGAAGCAGGAGGGTGGAAGCACAGAATCTTTGGGATGATGGTGATTCTCAAATATGTACATGGCATAGTTTCTAAAATGTCCTGTCTGCTGCTGCAAGCCTCAAGCCAATAAAATGCCATATTCCTGCTGCTGTGACCTCATGTAGTTGTGTTACTATTGATCTGGTACCAAAGTAAGCGAGTAATGGGACTTTACTGTGATGGAATGTGAATAACAAGCAGTCCCATTTGTAGCAGTGTCACTGGGATGCAGGGGACGAAGCTTTCGGAAGTGATGGGGCAGAATAAAAATCTGGAGAGCAAATCTTGGGGGGAGGGAAAGGGAGTGGGCAGAGTAGCTGGAGAGCAAATTTGGGCAGAGAAAGTACCAGAGATGGTGCTTCCCAGACTTGGGCTATATGAACTGAAATCCTAAGTCCTGGATCCTGAAAGGCCCTCTGTACCTTTTTCTGCCAGTCCATTTTGTCATGAGTGTGACACGTCTCCATGCAGGTGAGTAAGTGGGTTTCAATTATGAGGCAACCACATCCATGCAAAGAGATTCCAATAGACCTCTCTAGGCACACTTAGCATAGGCTGGGATTTTCAAGGCACATAAAGGTGCTATTATTTCACTTGCTCTCATATTGAACAGACCCGTTCAACAGAGCAAAGAAGCAAATGTTCTTTTAGTCTGCCACTCCTTTGGCTCTCAACCACGGTTTACCATCTTTAGATGTTTAAATATTATTATGAGTCAGACTTTCAAAAACCAACAAACCATGAAATCGATTTTAAAATTATGACAATTAAAAAAAATAATCCTGTCATTCTTTTTATTTCTGTTTTTAGTTTCTGAGCTTTTGGGACATAAGGAAGCCATGTTTTTAAGCTTGTTTCTGAAGAAATTGAAGCTAGAAACTAATTTTTAAAGGACAGAAGTTGAAAGTCTCAAGTTTTCCATGAATGTCACAATTTCAGGCCTTACGAAGCTCCTAACATGACAAGACTCATGATAAAATCATGAAGGCTGGGACCCCAAGGAGCAAGTTATTTTGTACAATAATCAAGGTTGCTAGCTGTTGTAAATCTATGATAAGTAAAAACTGTCCGTAACATAAAGTGTTCAGAAAACACCCACCCATAAGTCTGGGGTTTGTGGGGAGCAAGTACAGGTGAGTGGGGTGGTAGAATAGAGACCCAAGTTCAATGGATATATTTTATTGGACCAACTTTTGTTGTGGCCCTGTGTGACTTGCATAGTTGCTTCAATAAAAGATATGATTTGAACAGTGTCTCCATCACTTACGTTTGGGACCAACATAGCTGGCAACCTCTCTCTCCCCTGTTGGCAAGCCTGTACATTGGATCACAAAACAGTTGTAGTAATTCCACTTGGCCAACCTTAATATATACCTCTGAACATCTCAAGCGGCCAAAGAGGAAGGAACATAAGCATAGCTCCTTCGCCCAATAAGTCTCTCTCCTCACTTGAACATGGTACTCAAGGCGGTAGCTGCCCCTCAGTGACTTGCTCGTACTTGCAGGCCCTGCTGCTCCCTTCTATGCCCGCCCAGTCGAGCACCAGGTCCAGCCATCTCCTCCCGCTTCCTACCTGTGGTACAGGCAGGTGCTTGCCATGGCGTGCACGTGATGGCCCAGCTCTGGCATCAAGGATGCATGGTGTCCCAGCTCTAGTGACTGCTGGCTCCAGCTTGCCTCTCTTGTCCAGAAGCAGGATCACTCTTACAAAAGGTGGAATCACAGGATTTCAGGGCAAAAGCAGGACTGTTGGGAGGTATGTTAATTGTTATGAATAGGGGTGTCTGCCATTGCAAAGGGGCCCCATGTACAGATGCTCACCTGCAGCTGGCTTAGCTTGGGTGAAAAAGATGCATGTGCTTACTTACAAGGGGAGGAGCATCCTGAAGGATAAGGTAATATAGTGAGAAGAATCAGTGATCAATCTATGGGGGTGAGGAGCTAGGGAAAGCTTGACAGAAGAGGCATGTTTTAGCAGGGATTTTAAGGTTGGGAGGGAAGGAGCAGAGCATGTGTGTTCAGGGAGGAAGTTTGAGGCATAGGGAGGCAGCATAGGAGAAGGGATGGAGATGATATAGGAAGTGGGAGGCTTTAGGCTGGGGGAGGATGTCGGTATAGCCCCTTCTCTCTTACTAAGGGCGTTTTCAGTCAACCAAAGTAATGTGCACTAGTTTGAAATAAGTACGGTGGTTGTTAGTGCAGACTAAGGCTGCATTCAGATGTGCGTTTAAATCACACAGCAGCGGCGGCGGCATCGTGCGATTTAAAGCAACGCGCACTTCTGGGTTGGTGTGAATGCACCGAGTGCGCACATTGCAGCGTAACGCAAACTGCTAGAGTGCGTTTTTTAAACGCACTCCAACAGTTCGCGTTACGCTGAATTGGAACCCGGAAGTGCGCGGTGCTTTAAATCGCACGATGCCGCCGCTGCTGCTGTGCGATTTAAAAGCACATCTGAATGCGCCCTAACATAGCGATGTCTTTTAGATGGACAATGTAGTGCAGACTAATGACTCAGAAAATAATTGTAACCTACCAAACAAGGATATTAGTGCAGACTACTTTAAGTACAGTTCTTATAAAACCAAGTGGTTAGGGTTTTATAAGAACTGTACTTATCTCTTCGTCTGCACCAATAAGCGCCGTTGACAGTGTTCAGACACACAAACTAGTTCATATAGATTCAGTTAGTGCGGACTAACTGTCCATGTGACAACTCCCTAAGTAGGATTGTGACTCCCCACTCCCAGAACGGGGGAAGATAAATGATGTAATAAAATTAACCTACCCAGACATGGAGAATCACAAGAAAGCCTTGCATTTCAATTCAACCTGGTGAGTCTGCTGTCATTAGCTTTTGGTGGCCTTTACTTTTTAAATACATTTATATGTTTTAAAAAAATGGTCAGTAAAAACAAATAAATAAATAAATAAATGGTGATTGTCAGTGATTTAATAACTTTCTTGCAGCAACTCTTGACAATAAAGGATGTCAACATTATGTAGAGACAAGAACAGGTAAAAGCTTCTTCAAGGTTCCTGAGGTTTTGGCTCTTTAGATTTTGTTTGGCCCTTTGCAGAATTGTAAAGGTTAACCACAAAATTGGGATTCAGATACATACAAGAGCATAAGAACTGACCTACTGGATCAGGCCAGTAGTCCATGTAGGCCAGTATCTTATCTACAACTGTGGACGGCACCAGATGCTTAGGAGAAAGTGTACAAAATATTTATTTATTTATTTTTACACCACCCCCTCCTGCCTAATAGGGTGTATGTTGTTGTTTTGTTGTTATTAATAAGCATTTATATAGCGCTAGCAATGTACCAGGCACTTTACAATTATAAGAAAGAGACACGGTCCCTGCCCTAGCAGGTTTACAATCTAAGAGAGACAAGGGGAGGGGGGGAGACAAAGGATGGGGAAAACAGAGGAAGAGACAAGGATACACACACGAACTTGTGAGGTCTCAAGTGCACGTGCTTGGCTTAGTTACAAAGGTGTAGTTACGCATTTAATGTTACACAAAATACAATAATTCAGGATAAGTCAGCAAGGGGGTGAGGGGAACAAGGAGCCAGGGAAAGCTTGACAGAAGAGGTGGGTTTTGAGGAGGGATTTGGAGGGAGGAAGCCGAGTGAATGTGTTCAGGGAGGGAGTTCCAGGCATGGGGGGCTGCCGGGAAAAGGGGGCGGATGCGTTTGGAGGAGCAGGGGAGCCGTGAGCAGGCGAGGGTGGTGGCACAGGAGGAGCGGAGCTCCCAGACAGGAGTGTAGCTGAGAGATAGAGGGGAGCAAGGCCATGAAGAGCCTTGTAGGTAAAAACCAGGAGTTTGTAAAGAATGCGTTCAGGAAGAGGGAACCAGTGGAGAGAGGAGAGGAGGGGCTGTACATGGTCAAAGCAGCGAGCGAAGTGGATGATCTTGGCAGCAGAGTTATGAACAGAAATGAGAGGAGCACGGTGAGAGCAAGGAAGACCAGTGAGAAGGAGGTTGCAATAGTCGAGATGAGAGATGTCCAGGGCCATAGGCAAGGGTTTTAGCAGAGGAAACAGTGAGGAAAGGATGGATCTTAGCAATGTTGTTCAGAGAGAAGCGACAGGATTTAGCAACAGAATCATTCTGAAGTTTAAAGGAGAGGGAGGCGTCAAAGATGAACCCTAGGCTATGTGCCTGATGACTGGGCTGGATGTTGACCCCCATCAACGAAGACAGAGAAGAAAGAAAGAGGAAGGATTAGGGGGGAAGATGAGGAGTTTGGTTTTAGCCATGTTAAGTTTGAGCTGACGATGAGACATCCAAGCAGAAATGTCAGAGAGGCAGTTAGTGAGGTGAGATTGGCTAGAGGAAGAGAGAGGGTGGGTGGAGAGAGAGAGCTGGGTAAGTATATCAGTAGTTTCCAAAATGTTTGCCTGCATGATCCCATTTTAAGACTTAATTATAATTCTGTGACCCCAGGGAGCAACCAAGATATGCAAAGTGTATCAAATATCAATGGGGTTTGTGATCCCATCTGCAGATGGCATGCCCCCCTCCCACCCCTTTGACATCCTGACCCACAGTCTGGGAACGTTTGGCATGTAAGGAGTATTCCATTCCCTGTTGTTCCCTCTTATGTTCCTGCAGTCAGAGGTTTTATCCCCGACTAACTTGACAAAAAGCTGTTGATGGATCTGTTTGAATTGATCTAATCCTAATCCAGAGCTGCTGCTGATGTGTCTACGGGCTTCATTTCAGAGCATCTTTAAATGAGTGACTGACACAACTTGGATATTTTGGAAAAATTATTATTTTTTATTTTCAAACCTCACTTTTATGTCTTCAAATCTCTTCTCTGGTTGAGTGAATTCTAAAGTTCTGCTCTTGCCTCCATACTGACATTTCAGATCCCAGGTGAACTACACGTTTAAAGAGAATGGAAATGCTTTTTACTTTTAAGTGGTCTTTCTATTTCAAATCCTCTCTTGAGATGGAAAATACAAATCTCTGCAGATGAAATCTACAGTGGACTAAATGGATGGAACATGAGCAATCAGCAGGGCTGCTAATGTAATGTTTTTCTTGCTGTTGCAACTGTGGACCCAAATTTCAAACTTTAAGGTGTCTAATATTTAGACATGTCCATAACAGACTCCATGCTGTGGGGATGGTGCCTTTTTAAGAACCTGCTTAATTATTAGCTCAGTCTAACCTTGCAGAGGTACGCATTGCTACATGAACCCTGGACAGGCAGTCTATACTAGACCCCAAGAAAGAGACTCTAGACACACTGTCTACAGCTTTGTCTCAAGACTTCTTCCTAAGAAGCCACCAAACATCGCAATGCAAATCTTGATCACTCCATTTGAAGCTTATTGCTGTGTTGCAGCAACAGGTCTCAGGTAAATGAATGTGATGGGTCACCCTGGAATAGTTTAGATCAAAGCTGCCCCATAAACACAGTCTCCATCTCCCATATGGGAAACTTGGAGGTTTTGACCTTTTCATCCTTCTCCCTTATTGGGGCTTGTTAAATGGTTGCCTCTAAGTCTTGTGATGTCCTCCAGTGTCTAGGCAGTGCAGCCCAAGATGGGGGCAGGGAGCAGATACACAACAAAACCCCCTTCATTTGGCTGCACTGTGCATAGTGCCTAATGGGATACATAGTTCTCAAGTGTGCAAGATCCTTGGGGGGAAATGACAAACAATGAGAACTCACAGGAAGTACCACATGCATGGTTCATCCAAAACTAAAAGTTATAATTTTGATTATTTTTGGTCAACTCATAGAATCATTGGCTTTTTAAAAATGAGCATGGCTGGGGGGCGGGTCCGTGTCTGCTGAGTGGATCAGCCAAGAAGTGCCCACGGACATGGAGTGAGTGGAGAAGGATTCAAATGGGCGGTTCCCAGGGAGTTCACAACCCCTACCCACCAGTTCCAACCACAGTTCAAATGGACAGACATTCCACCAGCCAGGCCAAGAACCGCCCAGTTCACACCTCAGCTCGCCCCCACCACATGACGTGAACACATGGTAGTTCATGGGCAAGTGAAACCACTGCAGCCGCTTCTGCCTGCCCTTAGCAAGAATCTGGAAGGGCAGGGGAGGAGGGACAGGGGAAAGCGGACCCCTACACCCGCTGTGGTGTGCAGAACTGGCCACTAGCCACAAGGGAACCGGATGACAGCATGGAACAACACACAAAACCCCGGAGCATGTCATACAACCCACGGTCAGCTCAGGAACACAAGGGGGAATGCATCAGGGAGACCAATGGGACAGAAGCCGAAAAAGCCAACCACCAATCCACCCCACCTCTCCCCTCCCCGCCAGGCTGACAGTCCAGCCCCACACAGCACAGAGTCCAGGACAAACACTGGCAGGGCAGGGCATGGGGCCCCATTCCATGGGAGATCATGGCCTCTGGAGTGGGGACGGTGAACCCCGTGCTGCAAACAGGATGACTCCGTGACGGAGCGAGTGGGAAGGAGAAACTTCCCAACAGAGTTGCGTATCTGCAGTGCGCATTTCCAGCTTTCAGAGCAGCTGGGGGTTCCAACCCTGCTTAGAGACCTCCTACAGAGAGATCCTGAACCCCAAAATTGTTGGGCACCACTGTGACAGATCGAGCAGGGCTTTGGCTTGGTGGGGCTTCCTCTCTAGCCTCCGATCTGCCACCTACACCCAGGCATTGAATGCTCCTGGTCCCCACTCCCTGGTGCCCCAACTCCTTGACTCCACCAGCCATACCCCCACCGGGTTGGGCAGCCCAGAGCTGCAGAGTGGTTAGCTCAATCCCTTGGTTATGGAAGAAGGATAGGGTTTCCTCTGGGTAGACAGAGAGTCAGGCTTCCCTGGAAATCTAAGAGGGCGTTGGACCACACACCCTACTGTAGTAAAGGAAATACAGTTTATTCTTACAAAGTATAAGAACAAAGCCAATTGGTGGGAAAGGTATGGCAAAGGCAAGGTGATGGCAAGCAAAGGCAACCAAATAAATGCAAAGGGCAAACCATGCAAGCTTCTAACGACACTTGGTTCCCCTATCTGGTTCTACCTAAGCTGAGTATACCCATGACCCCTTATCCCTGGGCCAGGTCTTCTCCCCTGTTGTGGCTGATCCTCTTGGGTGTCAGGTTGAAGGAAGACAGTGTCCTTTGGGGAGAAGGCTTTTATACCTTTTCCTAGCCTGGGGTTGGAATCTGCTAGAGATTTTTCCATCTAGATCATTCTGGGTGCGGACAGGAGCTTTCCTGCCCCAGCCCCCTTTTGGCAAAACTGGGCTGGCTAGGTACTTTTGCTTGGGTGTGATTGGCACCCATTGTCCTACCCTGCCCTGCCCCTGATGTTGTAACTTTCCCAAGCCCACAGGTGGGTTTCCTTCACCTAATAGTGCCCTCCGCCCCTTCACAAGAGTACAGTGTCATTGCCTTATTCAAATACTGAGAACATAACAATCCCTTCAACAAGTCAGAGCCATTCAATGTTATACAATGGCCAAACATGTAGCATGTCCCTTCCCACCTCGTCTGGTGAAAGACTCATGCAGGCAGCTCACAGCTCGATGTCCGGGGGGGAGGGAAGGGGGCACGGTTGCAGTAGAGGGATCGGGAAGGTGCAGTCCGAGGGCAAAGTCAAGCAGACAGAGTCCCACACGCAGGAACATGGGAGTCAGAGGGGGCTCACAGTCACCGAGCGTTGTTCCGAAGCTGGGTCACAGCAGCAGCACGTTCAGAGTCCGGAACCCTGCACCCTCCAAGAACACCGCCCATGCAAACATCCCTCTCTGGTAGTCTCTCGCCCGCATATATCAATCTACCACGAAGTTCCGGTCACCGTGATCTCTGCTGCCCAGAGTGAGCTGAATATCCACCCAGGTCCATGGTCAGATAGGGATTCCCAGCCAGGGCCACGAGCAACCGCAGCTCACGTATGCAATCCTGGCACTCATCCCATTGTCTCGGGTAACCCTGAGAATACACCATCATGGTCGCAAAGGTAATGAGGAGAGAGGTTCCCCCTCCAAAAGGCACAGGCAGAACTCGGGGAGGCTATAAATCTCCTGCAAAACAATGCTCTCACTCACCTCCCAGAGTAGCAGCATTCCTGCTGGGGGCCCCAGAACACAGAAGCGCAGTTCACTCACCCTCTGCTGGCAATCATGGCTGCACACACGATGTCCCAGGAGTAACGGGCTCTGTGACAGCACGTCGTAATCACGTGTGGACAAGGGATTGGCCAACAGCAGCTGTACATTATCTCTGAGCCACAGTTCACCTAAGGTCATTGTTGCACAGACATTCCAAACTGCTGTATCTGCCCAACCACATGATGGAGGGCTACGGACCCGGGACCTGTCTGACATGTAATGACCACAGCAAGCACTGACTGCCCAGTGGGGATGGGAGGCCAATATAAGTTCAACAAGGCATCTGCAACCAGATGCAGCTGTGCCCCAAGGCCTCCAGCTAATGGAAGGCCAGACCCCTCCCCTCCCCAACAGGAATGCTGGGAGGCCTCTCCCCAGTGACCTTATTGCAGACAGTAACTTTGGTCCCTTGGTGACGTGGGAGCACCTGGCCGCACTGTGGGCGGCAGGGGGCTGCAGCCACAGGGATGGCATCAGAACCCCGTCCCTGGCTGAGTAGGGGAGAACAAACCCAGGGGAAACCTACATGCACAGCACGTTGGACAATAACACGCAACCATTTTATTAATCGTACGAGAATGCAATGGGGGAAACAGGATTCTGCACCACAGTAATCATGGATGTCTGCCCCGGGCCCGGCTCCATCTGGTGCTCTGGGCTTGAGACAGCTTGTGCAGGTGTTGGCAGATCTCCATCCGGAGCTGCCAGTCCTGGCTCTACTCCCGCTCCCAGCGGATCTCCCACACTGTAAAGGGAGATGGGGCAGTGGAGGAACCTGTCCAGCTCCTCGTGCAATGGCTCTTTGCGCCTGTCACAGCCAGACAGAAGGTTGTTACCGTGGACCAACTTGTATCCACCTCTCAAGTCCTTTGCCTGCTGTCAGCACTGGGTCATATCCCTATTGTACCATGGCCGTGCCACCCCTTTGGAGGTGTCTTGCTCTACCAATTCATTTTGGTAGCATCTCACAGATTTCCCTTACGTTTTGACCTTCCCCCATAGGCAGATGAAGGCCCTGGTCTCTTTCTGTGCCCAGAGCAAGCCCTTGGGTGCAGGGTCTGGGGGAACCACACACCTGCTACTGTGTGCGGGGGCTGCCTGTGCAGCTGGGGTCTGTGAGGAGGATGGTCTCACAGTTGGGCTGTGGGTGGGATGGCGGTGGGGGGGGGGACACCAGTTTGTGAGAGGCCACTGTGCCACTCTGGCCATAACGGTTCTGTTTCTCCATGGTGCCGGCAGACCTGTCGGCGGGAGTGCAGCCTGGTTTACACAGGCCACAGATGCATATGGGCCCTCCCCATGCACAAATTTGCCTGCCCACGCATGGAGCATCCCAGCTTTTTCTCCACTGCTCTGTGAGTGGCCATGCACGGGCGGGTGGTGAGTGGGTCGTGTGAATGCACACCCCCTCACACCACTTTCAGACAGACATTTGGATGCATGTGGGATGGGTGGACATCTATGAGAGCATCTTGTCTAAAACCGGCCATAGAGTTGGAAGGGATATCTGTGGTCATCTAGTCCAACCCCATTGCTCAATGCAGGAAACTCAAAATGTTCTTGTTGGACAAGTTGCAGATGATGTGCTTTTCTTGTAAAAAAGAAAATTTAGCTTTGATGAAAACTGCATTTTCTGTCAAACATATTTTCCCTCTAGCCCTACCCTGCATAATGGCAGAGATCCAAGTCCATGTTTTGGGCACAGAAGTAGGGAACAGAGCTGAAATCACTATTTTGTCCTATGATTTCACCCCCTTCCAATTTGGTCCAACAAAGAAGCTATGATGGTTAGTTACTTCATTTTGACTGCTGTGCAATAGCCCAGAAATGAAAGCAACCAAAATGCCAAAACAAAATAACCCAAATACCAAATTGACCAAAATACCCAAATAAATGGATATTGATGTTGGCTTATAGCAGTAAATAACTTTTACTTACTAAATAAATGGATACGTCAATATTGTTTCCATGGCAAATACTGATATATGAATATTCAGTGTGCGGTCCAAAATATGAATATGAAAAGTCCTGTTTATATCAGCTCTAGCATGGAAGTAATTTGGGTTCTCTGACCCAAATGTATCCCCTTTTGAATTTAACTGACTCGCACATGGGATGAATTTAATACCCTGGGACTTAAACAAACATATTGTCTAGTTCCAGCTCCTTCAAAGCTTCCTTGGCTCTGGACACCCAATTCGTTTAAATTGTGGTGTGGAATCTGAGCATCTGCAGGTTTTTATTGCTGATGAACCAACCCATTCAGAACTCTTTGTTTTATCCAGTGAAAGATGGAACAGGTATGAAGAAATCCTGAAGCTTTGCACGTAGAGCTGCAGGTGATAAATCCCTTACTCTGGAGTAGCCCCACTGAAGCCCCATGGGCCTCACTGAGCTACTCTGGAGTAAGAAGTTTGTGCATTGCAGCTTTTATGTTTAAAAATCATGTATGTTTATTATGGTTGAATGACAGTACAAACTGTGTAGGTTGCACCAAAATCTCCAAAAGACTGCACCATTATGAAGCAAGGTATCGAGAAACTGAAAAATACACAGAAAATTGGAACTTGTTTCAAGGTTTAAAACATTACTTGAGTGAATTTCCCTGCAGTTATTTTCTAAAAATGTCATGCAAAAAATTAGGGCTCAAAAAATTTGTTAAACATTTTTTATATAGTAACTACAGAGCCAGCCTTAAGACAAGGCAAGCAACATAACTGTCCATGGCCCTGGGTAAAGTGGCCAGATATGCACATTTCAGAGGACACTTATGAAAAATACAGGTTGCAAGGCTGCATTGGCTTCAGTGCAGCCCTGCAACCTGCATTTTCATGTGTCCTCTAAAATTTGCATATCTGGCTATCCTACTTTAAGGGAACCTGTGCCTGTGAGGTGAGGGGGACTCCCAGTCCAGAGCCTCTGCTACTGGACCTCATGGTTTCCCTTCTCAAAATGGAGTCATGATAAAGTTACTTGTTAATCTGGTGGTGAGGTCATAAATCGGGGACAGCAATTACTCCCTCAATCTTTGACTTTAGAAACTTGTGGAAAGTGATACATGAGAAGACAGATTAAATCTTTCTAGTTTTTGGGATCAGTGCAAGATTGATCTATAGTGTATTCTCTAGCACTCTGACCTGTCCAATTTTAAATGTTCCACCCCAGAACGGGGCATCCTTCACCTGCTTAGGGATACAGTTCTACAGCTGATCTACCTCCTCATCTAATAAGAAGCATTGCTGTTCTTTGCTTAACATCAAATGATGTCTTATTGCATTATTTTGAACCACCCTTAATAAGTGGTATTTCCCTGGCACTCCCACTTAATGTTTATCAACAATACGTCCATTTGAAGATTTGAAAATATGTGGCAAATCATAATAAGAAATAAGCTTTGCCTACCCAATAACTGGGTAGTACTGTTATCCGATTTACAGTTGGAGAAAATCAGGCAGAGGATGACTCTACACGTTAGCTAGCCACAGGAAAATCAACCAAGTGATTACGCTGCAACGTCATTTTGTGGTGGCGCAGCATGAACAAATGTTGGTGCTGTTCATGTTTATCCTGCCACACTACGGACTCTGAGCAACAGGGAGAACCCGTCCGGTGGCACATAAATAGGCTAAGTAAAGCAAAGTTCCTCCAGTGGTAAAAGAGGAGGCAATGAGCTCAGGGCTGCAAGACAGACTCTCCATTGGAAGAAGCTGATCCAGGCTACAAAACAAACCGTGGCTGCAAAACAGCCAAAGCTCAGGGCTCCAAGGCAAATGCTCCAATGGTGAAATTGATGAGGCAGCTCCTGGATGTGCAGCAAACTCCCCTATAGAGAAAATTGGCAAGTCTGAAGTCACATTTATTTATTATTAATTAAAATGTATACCCCATCCTTCCCTGAAGGCTCAGGGCGGTTTACAAAAACAAAAGCACCAAAAGAAAAGTAGTAAAAATACAAAACAATACAATAAAAATCCCTACCCTTACCCCCAAACCCCATCCACTGCTGTTGAATGAATACACATTCATGTCGTGGCATGTTTTCATCTGCCCCGCAGGTTCACTGAGGAGTTCCCCAGATTTGTTCTGGGAAACAAACCTCCACAAACTCCATGCGTTGATCCCTAGTTCGAGTGGCCAAACAATGCTAGCCCCATGACAGGCAGCTGGAATGGCAGCAAATATTATATATTTGAGATACCCACAGATGTTATGTGACTTGCCAAGGATCTCGCATTGGGAAAAGAATGGTTCCTCCAATTCCCTGTCTTGTGTGTTAACCATAAATCTATCATTTCTCCCTGCTTCATTTTCCTTTCATATCTTCCAGAGACCAATATGTGTCCCCAAGAAAGATCTCAGATGGCCCAGATATATTCCCCCCTCTTACCAGCATAAGGTTGTCTGCTTGCTAAGTTGGCAATACTTTATGGTGGTACCAGGCAGGATCTAGGGTGGGCAGAGCTAGTAATGCTACCCTGGAATAAATTACCTGGAGGTACAGCTGCTTAACTATGGTTGGCAAGCTTACACTGTTTGTCTTGACAGGTTACTATCTCTGGGAGGTAGCTTAAGTGCCAGGTAGGTGGTGGCCACAAGAGTGGGCTTACCTCTGGTGCAAACTAACCCAGAGGTGAAATGCCCCAGGTAAGGAGAATTTCATGTTACCATGTCCTCAGGGTGCATCTGAATCCTATTTAGTGCCAGACCTTTCCAGCTGATGTTCACCAGTGCTGTTGAGCTTACTGGCAGTCATGGAGAGTAGTTATATCCCCTCCCTTCCCACTTGCTCTCTGGTATCAAAACCAGAGATGGTTTTTCATTTATATCTGGGATAAACTGCATCTTTCATGGATCAATAAATGATCTCTTTTATTTTGCAGAGGTTTCTATTCTGCTGGGCTTCATATGCTTGTGTGCCCGCCTGGAGGCAATTCTTGTCAGTTTCAATGTAGTAACTATAAGAATACAGGTGCTCTAAAAAAATACAAGAGGAACAGAACTCTGCATTGGCACCTTGCCAGGCTCATGAAATACACTTCTTGTTTCATGCCCGTTTGGGGAAGTGGACTCCTTGTTTTGAAGGTATATCATCAGAACAGCTGGAAGGTCAGGGGAATCTTTGGACTTCCTTAGAATTTGATTCTTCTTTGCTACTCTGTTCCTGATCCTCACATAGGCTGAGATCCACAAACCACTTACTCTGGAGTTACTCCACTGAAGCCCTGTGAGCCTCATGGCTATAGTTGCTAATTCGCTTTGTCATTCTGGTTTCATTGTCGTTGTTTTGTTTTTAAGTCTTGGGTTGCTTTGGGTCAATGAAAGTTAATTGCACCATGTGAAAAAAATGACCCAAAGCCCTCCCAACCTCAGTCTGTTTGGTCTCTTAAAAGGCTGCTGATTGGGCAAGAATCCATAGGCAGGCAGGGTTTTGCTCATCACAATAGCTAGCATGTAGTGAAATAGCTGTTCTTGGAATGATTTTTTTCACTCCTCCTCCCTAAAGAAGAGAGTGGGTGACTCTAGGGTTTGCAAGGCCGTAGAAAAAAAATTCAAATAGGACCTTACCCCTGGTTTTATAACCAGGTATATGCTAGTAGCAGCTCCCTGCTGCACACAACCAACTCCACTCAAGGTGCTGGAGCTGAAATTTGTGCTTAGCCTTCCTCACTTCTGCTCTCTTTTCCTTCCAAGTGAGATGGGAGAGGGATGACTGAGTGGACTAAAGTCATCTGGTGGCCAGGTGATAAATAAGCCCCATCCCGTACTCTTGTCCAGACCTCTGAGCCACAATGGCAGCAGCTGTGACTGGGGGTGACTTCAGACGTCACACGCTCCCAGGTTACCACAGTGGATTCCCAACTGTGGCGAGCCAGCGAACCCCCTCCCGTGCTCCAGGACAGCCCGAGCAGATGTGCCGGGAGTGGGACCACGGCAAGGAAATGGCCGACCGGACCACGACCCGGGGCAGCGCAACAGATGTTACGCCGATTCCGGACCATGGTCAGAACACCCAGAAGCCACTGGGGCAGGGTGGGAGGCAGTTATGGCTGACGGAGGGCAAAGGAAGCCAAAAGCACCACAAGGCAATGCCCGCACAAGTAAAACGGGAAGGGAGGAGGAGGAGGGAGAAGAGCGGTTGAGGTGGCACACACAACAGGGACAGGGAAGCCAAGGACACAGCAAGACACAAACCACACACACACGGCCAGGCGCAAACACACCCGAACAGGAACGGAAGGAAGGGGGGAGTACACCGGGGCACACGGGAACAACAACACGGGACAGGGAACGGACAGACACCAGGAAGGGACACGCACACTGGCCACCGCGCACAGCCAGGAGCAGTGGCACGGGGAGGGGGAGGGGGACAGCACCCCGGGAAGTTCAACACACACAGCACCATGGGGGTGGGGGCCACGGGAGGGTGG
>QEPC01012458.1:1861135-1879286 GCA_003113815.1 Sphenodon punctatus
CTGCTATGGCACTACCACTGATGGAGAGAGAGTGAGTTGTCCTACTGGAGTCCCATCCACTTACTGGATGCGATGCTAGTAGGAGGGTTCTCTCAGTCTCCAAGTGGCAGGGTTTTACTCAGCAGCAAGGAGTTCCCAGTGTAAACACATCTTTACGCTGAAAACTCTTTGTTGCTGGATTTTTGGAGGCTCCGTCTACAATGGACAAGCCGCTCCCTAGAGCTCTGCCAGCCATAAGGTTCTGCCAACCCGCCGGTGGCAAAGCTGCCACAGACCGGCAAGCCTTTGGGGCCCCGCCGCAGCAAGGCTTGGTACGTGGCCCCTCAAACCCTTGGGCCGGTCCTGGCACACTCTATATGGGGCTACCCTTGGTGACGGTTCAGAGGCTGCAGCTAGTGCAAAACATGGCAGCCCGCCTCCTTATGGGGATGGGTCGCTGGGAGCACATACCACCAGTGCTCTGTTTGCTGCACTGTTTGCCAATAGCCTTCCAGGCCCAATTCAAGGTGTTGGTGCTTACCTATAAAGCCCTACATGGCCTTGGGACTGCCTCACCCCCCGTCTTGGAGCGGCCTCTGCGGTCAGCCGGGATCACCCTTTTGAAGGTCCCCCATGTTTGGCGGGGGGGCCACATTGGAGAGGGCATTCTTTGCCGTGGCGTCTTATTTGTGGAACTCCCTCCTGATGGGGGTTCTTTTGTCCCTGGATCCCCTCTCTTTCAGGCATCAATGTAAAACCTGATTATTCTGCCAGGCTTTTGGTGGGGGAGATGGGTAGGGGGTGGGTTGGGGTGGGGGTTTTTTGTGACTGCTGTATTTTGTATATTTATAATCTGTTTTTATTGCATTTTATTTATTTTTATATTTTATTGTACACCACCCCATGTTGCCTTGGCAGGAGGGGGTGGGTTATTCAATTTTGATAATAAATAAATATAAATTTCCCTTGCTGTTGAAGCTGGATAAATTATTTTCTATGCTGAATGGTTGTGCAAGTTTAAATAGCAGTGTATTGCATCCCCAAAGTGGCTGGCAGCTTTTGGGATATGCACCTCACGGGAGGACCAGGATATTTTTGGTATATTTTAGGCCAGAAGCAGGGAACATGCAGCCTCGATCTGGCCTGCGACAGTTTCTTATTTGTCCTCTTTCCAGTTTTGGATCCGGAATGTGGATCCAGTCCTTTTATCTTCAACCACTGAGTGAGCTCAGGGGAAAAGAGCAGAGATGAGGGCTAGGATAGAGGATGAATCCATGGCATAGATCAGGGATTCTCAACCTGGTATTTGGGAGCACCCAAGCGCTTGGGGCAACGAGTGAAAGTGCTCCCCAAGCCAGCTGTCAATAGTGCTCGGTGGCACTTAGAAATAGTCCTCCTTTGGACTGAATTAAATTGAATTGCAGAGGGGAGACAATCTGTGCATATTTATGCAAATCATTCACGCAAATTAGGCAGTGCTCCCAAGTAGTCATGTCACTCCAGTGCTCGTGAATGGAAAAAAGGTTGAGAACCCCTGGCACAGATTCATGACCTTGTCAGTCCCGCTTGTCAGCAGCAGCTGCGGCCCTACTGGGGAACCCTGTGGGAGCGCTCCTCAGGCGTACCACGCCCAGCAACCCATCTCCCGACAACGAAGCCCGATGCCCTGCCCCCAACGGCCTCATTAGCTCCCAGCCTGTGGCCCCGAGCTCAAGCCACGCCCCCAGCATCAACACAGCACGTGGGAGAGCCCCTGCCTCGGCGCTCTGAGTGCTTGTGGGCACATACAGGGGTGGGGCCTGCCAGATAAAGCCCAGCGCCGCCAGTGCAGCAGTGCTGGTGATTGCAGAGAGAGACACACACCCCCACCCTTGACTGAGCATTCGAAGCGTGTGTGACCCAGAAGAGTGATAGTGAGTGAAAACCTAGCCCCGGATGTGTGGACCCCATTGAGACTTCCCTTGGGTGAATTGGTGAATGCCTGTGTTTTCGCGCGAGTGGAGGTGGCTCCTCCCTGGGCTATTCTTCCCCTGTGTGAGTGTCCCGTTGCCCGCCCCTCATCAGGTCTCCCTCCTCAGTCCACCCACAGACCCCGCACGGACTATCCCTGTTCCCTGCTCCTCTTGGAGCGTTTGGAGAGTGTGTGCCTTGGGCCGGACCTTGGCTCCCCTGTGTCCCAAGAGCCCTATGATGATAGAGGCCTGTTCTCTTTCAATAGAGGTGAAGGCCATCACTCTATCCTGATGGGCATTGTTGCCCCCGGTAGTCGCCCGAAGGCCAGGGTGAGCCTAGGTCACAAGTATATGAGTGTGCGACGCCCCCTTCCTGGTGACAGACCTGAACCATCCCTTTTCTTCCCCCATCCTGAATACCCCCTCTAAGCACCTCGGCCCCCAACGCCTATCTGGAGTTGTCCAGATTCAAGTTTCCCACTTCTATTTGAGGAAGTTGCTGGGAGAAGGCTCTATCATTAGCAATGTGTGCTGTAGGTATTTCTGTAGTGGCAAGGCCTGCAGTACTTGCGGTTTATTCTGGCCTTTGGCTAGATCTCATAAACCACAGGTGAGTGACCGTTGCCAACTCCGTAGTACAGGGATGGCTGATAAATGCTTCTCTGGGAGTACTTTTGCAAGACCAAGATTCAGGAACATTTTGACAGCGTTATAATTTATTTACCATGTTTACATGCCAGTTCTGTGAGAGTGCTGTTTGCTTAAATGGCAGAAAATGATTTTATATTTAATTTGTCCCAGTGGTATGCATGGGGTTTTAAAATGGAAAGTAAAACAACAACAAAAACAACCATCCCAATAATTTTTTTTAAATCCCTCTTTCGTCAGCTGTGCTTCAGCCGCTGCCATGCTATGTGGGGGTGGAACCATTTTATAAACACTGTGGAAAGCCAGAGTTGTGCCGTGCCACTGCTCCTTCTGCAGTGTTATTTTTATGGTGAGGTACCCCTCAAGTTACCACCACATATTTGGTGACCCCTGTCCACTACCAAAGAAGGTGTGGGAGGAGATCCCATCCCATCCATTACCTGCTCCAAAGTTTCTCCAACAGTTCTCTAGCAATACACCGCTATTTCCCAATTCAAACTCCTATAGTAATTGCTTCATTAGTACTAAAACCTAAAAATACAGCTACACGTTTTGGCTGCCATGACTTAGGACTCACTTCTTACGCCACTTTAACCTCTCCTTTGTTTCCATAAGCAGGGGAGTGTGTGTGTGTGTGTGTTAAATGGAGGATAAAGAAGAGAGATACTTTCCCCTGCAAAGAATCAGGGTTTAAGGATGGAAGTTCCTACCCTGCGGAGGATAACTTTCTGTACATCTGAGTGGTAATTACTTCCATCTCTCCCCCCTCCACCTCAGAAGCTGTTGGTCCTTCTTCTTTTTTTGTTCTTCTGGCAACATCTCTTGCCTCACTGAGTTATTTGAGGTCCCCCTGTTGGTAGTTCCTTCAGGTTCCTTCCCCAAGCAGGCAAATCAGGCGGAGCAGGGGTTACAATAGGCCCTGGTTCAGATGATGGCATTCCCCCAACTCCTAGCAGCAGGGAACACAGCTTCACCGGGGAGTGAGTCTCCCAGGCTTCTGGGTCCTGGTGCACTTAAAGTGCCTGTCCCTATTATAGCTACGCCGCTGAGGAGCTATTTAACCCCTGGTTTTCCCTTGTTAGAACAAACAGAAATGGAGAATTTGGACCTTTGCTCATTATTATTATTATTATTAACAAACATTTATATAGCGCCAGCAGTGTACCTGCCACTTTACAAAGTAATAAAATAGACAGGGTCCCTGCCCCTAGGGCTTACAATCTGAGAGACAGGAGCTGGGGGAGAGACTTAGGAAGGGGAACAGAGGGAGAGACAAGGGGTCTAACATTCATGAAGATGCGAGGTCTCAAGTGCACGTACTTGGCTTGGTTACGATGAGAATGACAGCAGGCAGGTCCATGTTGCAAGGATAAGGGTAAACCGATCGTAGGTATAGGAATAGTGGCTCAGCAGGATAAAGAGTCAGACAGAGCAGAGCGAAAGAGGTGAGTTTTAAGGAGAGATTTGAAGGTATGAAGGGAGGGGGCAAGGCGGATGTGGACAGGGAGGGAGTTCCAGGCATGGGGGGCAGCAAGTGAGAAGGGACGAAGGCGCTTAGGGGAGCAGGGAAGGCGTGGAAGGGTGAGAGAAGGGACAGAGGAGGAGCGAAGTGCACGGGCTGGAGTATGGAGGGCGATAAGTGCAGAGAGGTAGGGGGGAGCAAGGTTGTGAAGAGCTTTATAGGTGAAGACTAGGAGCTTGTGCAGGATTCGTTCAGGAAGGGGAAGCCAGTGAAGCGAAGAGAGGAGGGGCTGCACATGGTCGAAGCGACTGGCGAGGTAGATGACCCTGGCAGCAGAGTTTTGGACAGAGATGAGGGGAGAAAGGTGAGACCGGGGAAGGCCAGTGAGAAGGAGGTTACAGTAATCGAGGCGAGAGATGACCAGAGCATGAACAAGAGTTTTGGCAGACGAGACAGAGAGAAAAGGGCGAATCTTAGCAATGTTATGGAGGGAGAAGCGACAGGATTTAGCAACAGAGTCAATGTAGGGTTTAAAAGAAAGGGCTGAGTCAAAGATGAAGCCTAGGCTACGGGCTTGGGGGACAGGCAGGATGGTGACTCCATCAATAGTTATTGACAGTGAGGAAGGAGAGGAAGGATGAGGGGGGAAGATAAGGAGTTCAGTTTTAGCCATGTTGAGTTTGAGTTGACGTTGAGACATCCAGGTAGAGATGTCAGAGAGACAGTTGATGAGACGAGCTTGAACAGAGGGAGAGAGAGAGGGAGTAGAGAGATAGAGTTGAGTGTCATCAGCATAGAGGTGGTATTGGAAGCCATGGGAGGCAATGAGTTTGCCTAAGGATGAGGTATAGATCGAGAAGAGGAGAGGGCCAAGAACAGAGCCTTGAGGAACACCAACTGAGAGGGGGAAGGAGGAGGAGGCGGAGTTGGAGAGAGACACATTAAAGGAGCGGTCAGAGAGGTAGGAGGAGAACCAGTTATGGACAGAGCCACAAAAGCCAAGGGAGTGAAGGGAATCCAGCAAGAGTGAGTGGTCAACAGTATCGAAGGCAGCAGAGAGATCAAGGAGGACAAGAATGGAATAGAGACGTTTAGATTTAGCCACCAGAAGATCGTTGGTGATCTTAGCGAGAGCAGTTTCAGTAGAATGAAGGGGGCGGAAGCCAGATTGGAGGGGGTCAAGGGAGGAGTTGGAGGATAGGAAGTCAAGGCAGCGGGAGTAGACAACACGTTCAAGCAGCTTGGAAGCAAAAGGAAGGAGTGAGACAGGACGATAGCTAGAAGGGTCAGAGGGGTCAAGAGTGGACTTTTTGAGAATAGGAGAGACTGTGGCATGTTTGAAGGCAGAAGGGAAAGAGCCAGTAGAGAGGGAGAGGTTGATGATGTGCAGGAAGGAAGGGGCGACAGTGGGAGTAATGGAGGTGAGGAGGCGGGAAGGAATGGGATCAAGGGGGCAAGTGGAAGGGTTGGAGGAGGAGAGCAGAGAGGAGATTTCCTTAAGGGAGGCAGGGGAGAAGGAGGACATGAGAGAAGGAGGGGGAGGAGGGAGAGGGGTGGGAGTGGGAAGAGAGGAGTGGGAAGCGATGTCGAGGCGGATCTTGTCTATCTTGGAGGTGAAGAAGGAGGCAAGATCCTGAGCAGAAAGGGAAGAAGGAGGGGGAGGACAGGGAGGCTTGAGGAGGGAGTCAAAGGTAGAGAACAGGCGGCGAGGGTCCCGAGAACAGGACTCAATGCGGGAGGCATAGTAGTGTTGTCTAGCAAGGGAGATAGCAGAAGTAAGGGTGGAGAGACAGAATTTGAAGTGAAGGAAGTCAGCGTGAGAATGGGATTTGCGCCAGAGTCGTTCAGCAGCACGAGTGCAAGAACGGAGGTGGCGGATACTAGGGGTGAGCCAAGGACGGGGGTTGTGGGAGAAGGCAGGGCGGGAAGAGAGAGGGGCATGGGAGTCAAGTGTGGAGGAGAGAGAGGCGTTGAGAGCAGAGACAGCGGAGTCAGGGGAGGAGGAAGAGAAGACTGTAGGAAGAAGGGGAGAGAGAGAGGAGGCAAAGTCCAGGGGATCAATAGCTTGAAGGTCACGGAAGGGGCGTAGAGAAGGGGAAGAGGAGGGGGGACAGTGGGAAATGTTGAAAGAGGCAAGGAAGTGGTCTGATATAGGATGAGGATCGAAGGAGAGATCAGCGACAGAGCAGTTTCTAGAGAGGACAAGATCAAGAGAATGGCCATTAGTATGGGTGGGGGAGTTGGTCCAAAGGTGGAGGTTGAAGGAGGAGGCTAGGGAGAGGAAGCGAGAGACTGAGGGCTGAGATGGGTCATCAACATGAATGTTGAAGTCACCAAGGATGAGAGTGGGGATATCAACAGAGAGGAAGAAAGTGAGCCAGGACTCAAAGTCAGAAAGAAAGGAAGAGAGAGGACCAGGGGGACGGTAGATGACAGCAACACGTAGATGGAGGGGGGAGTAGAGGCGCACGGAGTGAGCCTCAAAGGTATGGAAGGAGAGAGAGGGGGGAGGAGAAATTGGTTGGAACTGACAGGATTTAGCAAGAAGGAGGCCCACCCCACCACCCCGTCCTTCAGGGCGGGGTTGGTGAGAGAAGGAGAGACCCCCACAGGAGAGGGTAGCAGGCGTGACAGAGTCCGAGGGAGTGATCCAAGTTTCAGTAAGGGCAAGGAGCTGGAGGGAGCGAGAGAGGAAAAGATCATGGATATAGGGAGCTTTACTGATAGATGAGCGACAGTTCCAGAGGGAGCAGAAAAATGGTAGTTGATGAGGGGGGAGGCAAGGAATAGGGATAAGATTGGGAGAAGGGGAGCGTCGTGGTAGGCTAGAGACAGGAGGAATAGGGATAAGATTGGGAGAAGGGGAGCATCGAGGAAGGCTAGAGACAGGAGTGGAAGGGGAGCAATGAGAGAAAGTAGCCAAGGGAGCAAAGGATGTATGGGGGAGGTTAGAGAGTGGTGATCGGTTGGGGGGAGGAAGAAGCTGGGAGGAGAAAAGTAGAGGAAGAAAAAGATGGACAGGAAGAGGAGAAGGAGAGGAGGGAAAGAAAAGGCGAGAAAATAGGGCAGACATGTTAGTGAGTAAGATAGGAGGGGGAAGTACAGTAGAAAAGAAATGGAGAAAAGTACCTGTAAGGCGCGCGCCTTTAGGCGCGCGCTTTTCGGCCCGCTGGTCGGTGGAGCTTGGGGCGGCAGGAAGGCCAAGCCCCAGGAGAGTCGTGGTGTCCTCGAGCGATGACAGCCGAGGATGCTGGGAGCGTATGCAGATGAGCTGCAACCTCACCAGTCCTTGAGAACAGTGAGAACAGTGGGTGGCACTCATGAGAACAGTGGGTGGCATACCTCCCCTTTTAAAAGAGGACACTTATGAAAAATACATGGTGCAGGGCTGCGTTCCAGTGCAGCTCTGCACCATGTATTTTTCATAAGTATCCTCTTTTAAAAGGGACGTATGGCCACCCTAGCTGGGAGGTGAGGGCAGGCATCGCTCTTGAAGTGTTACACCCTAAAATGGCCACTAATAACATGGAAATCTGTTATTGGGTACTCCAAAATGAAGCCTAGCGTAATACTTTTACCTGAGGAGAGTATGAACCTAAGATGGAGGCGGGGACAAGAAAAAACAAACACCTTTTCCAATTTAACTGAGCTGTATTGTTCCTGTCGGAGTCAGTGAGCTTTCCAGCTCTGAAATATGACTTAATTATCCCTGCTAGAAAAACACACGACCAGCAAAAAGGGAATAAAATAAACGGAAGCAATTGCACTTGGGATGAAAAATACCCTGGCCATTCACTTAGCCTTCTTTCTTATTTGTGTCTTTCCCTGTAGAGCCTAGTTGACACAGAAGATAGGCAATAAATCAGTTACTGGAAGTAGCATCTCCTCTCCTAATGGATAAAATCGCGTCTTCAAGGAGAAGCCAGCTAGTTCTGTTCTCCAGGATCTGGGATGTGCTTCAGGACGCCTCGTGCCATAAAAGCCTCTCTTGAGATGCCATTTATTGTAGAATTTTCATGCCTCGGTCTAGAAAATCCAGACTTGCTCACCTTCCTCATCGCATGCCCTCCATCAATATCCTTTCAGCCTCTCAACTTTTTCCCCTCTACTGAAGTCAAATCTTCTTTCCCACCCCTTTCTCCTTTGTGTCTTTCATCCCAGGTAGGGCAATAAGGTGTGATATGATCATTCCTATCTCAGCAAGTAGTTCTGTGCAGCAAATACCCAAACTAATTAAACCTAGTTTCCTAAGAAGGGATAGTACTCAATGTAGAGCCAATGTGATTTTTCAGCTGCAAAAGGGGCCATATCACTTCTTCAGGCTCACCTATTAGTGCAAAAGTTTGAGTTCTTATTTATCTTTTGGCCTTCTGTGTCTCTACCAAATTTGGCTGAAATTGGTTTGTAGGCGCAAAAGTTATTAAGGGGACACACAGAGACATGGTGCTTGTATAATGCCTTTTTTTCTGTACATCTGAGTGGTAATTACAGTAAGGAGCAGTGATCTTGTGAATATGGCACAGGACTGTAAATCAGGAGATCTATATTCCTGCCCCTGACTCTGCCATAGACTTGCTTCATGTTGTTTGGTGATTCGCTTAACCATTCCCTGTGGATTCTCCACCCATTGAAGTCAATGGCGAAACTCCCATTAACTTTAATGGTGGAGGATTGTACCCTCTGTCTTTGTTTCCCAGTGGACGGGGTATTTTCAAATGTGACAGTGCTGAGCACCACCACGCTTTGATCCTGCCCAGAGTGAGAGTCCTCACCCTGCGTAGGTTCTGGCCCCAACACCAAACAAATGTGTCGGCGGCCGGGTCTGGGGAGAGGGCGGGGGACGCGTGGACATGGTCCACATGGCCCAGCCCCCCGCGCTGCTCAGTGCAGCCCAGCCCCCTCCCTGATGGACAGGTGCGACGGCCTATGAGGCTGTCGCGCCTGCCTGGAAATGCTCTGGCCACTGGCCAGAGCTAGGTAGAACAGGACATCATACATGACAGATGGCTCTACCCCGGTCCGGGGATGGCTTCCTCAGACTGTGGCAGGGCTAAATCTGGGTTGTGCATTGGGAGGGAGCCCAGCACACAACCCAGAGTTAATACTGCCATGGTCCGGGACCTATTTGTTCCCACCTGCAGCAAACATCTGGCAGGCAGGAACAAACCACCATGGGGGGTCACACTGTGGTAAAGCGTGGCCACCCGTGGTAGTGTCATGTTTGAAAATACCCAGGGGCTTGGATTCACTGAGTTTTCCCCATTGGTGACAATGGGGAAAATGCAGTGAACACTGTTCCCTGCCTATGGATAAGATATTGCCTACCTCTCAAGGTTGTTTTGAGGCTAAATTCATGAATATTTGCCAAGTGTTTTTAAATATTCAGACAAAAGGGCAAAGTATTAGAGTGAGCGAGCTAGCTAGCTAGTGTGTATGTAAATGTCTACTGGATGTCATTGGAAGGTCTTAATTGTGTGCTCTCATGCTAGATTCTAACAGTCTGGCCATTTTTATTGTAAGCTTCAGAATGGCATTGGGGTGTTCACACTTCAAATTTCTACAGAGGTTAGCATGATTGGTGGCGTCCACATAAGCAAAACCTTTGGCCTGCAGAATCAAAAACGGACCATAGCAAATTAGGGTTGAAATGCAGCAAATGTATTGGCTCTCATGATTTTCATTGCAAGTCTTGAGATTTTGGGTATTTTCAGACGTGACGGGGCCTCTATTGGCCCCGTCACAGAATCATCCTTTGATCCAACAGACGTGCGGGGAATCGGGGGGGCCCCGCCCCCCGCACGCTCCCTCGCCGCCCACCCTCCTGGGAGACGGGTGGGCGCCACGGCCAATGCGGCTGTAGCGCCCACCCGCAGTGACCATGGCCTGGAATCCTGCCGCTGATTCCGGGCCGTGGCAGGGGGACAGACGTGACGATCCCCTTGCTCACGGGGGTGAACATCTGGGGGCCATCAGACGTTACGGGATCACGATCACCATGTGAAGATCCACTGTGGCTGAGCGTGATCTCGTAACACCTGAAAATACCCTTTGATTGTTTTTTTTGTTTCAGAGCTTAAAACTCAAAGCTAGCGATAAACCTGTGAGCTGTCACTTTTAAAGGAACTCATTCCCTATCCCTTTTAGTTGTGGAGAAAAGCTCAAAAAACTCTCAGAAACCAGAAGACAGACAAGTAACAAAGAATTCAATTTTTTTTAAAATTACTTTGTTAACCCTAGCAAGTTGGACAAGCCCACTGTACTAATCTCGTGTTGGGGTCAAACAGACCCCAATTAAGCCATAAATTAAAAAAAAACCAGTGGAGTAAATTTGAAACGGACAACAGCTGTCTAGAAAAAAATTCACACTGTATCAAGATTTTGTTGGCGGAGGACTACACAGAAATAGCAGCTGAGTTTTCCGCTGGGGTGCCACGTGTTTACCAAGCAATTAGTGATTCTGTCTTATTATATTTGCATTCCTCTGAGATGGCTCCATGAAGTTTGTCTTTAGATAGCAACCTTACTGTAAAAAGTTCAATTCAGTGTTAATGTTGACTCTTACTGACAAAAGGGTCACTTAGCAAGTAAATGGAGGGATCATTAGCACACTTTGTATTCCTCTTAGATGGCTCCATGAAGTCTCCTGATCTGCCTTTAGATAACCAACTTACCGCAAACAGGTTTTAATGCTAACCGTTACTGACCAAAAGGGTCACTTAGTAAGTAAATGGAGGGGTCCAAACGACCCCATATGGCTGATTCGTAAGTATTTTTCAAAATGAACTCTGCAGACAGCTATGATTTGAAAAAAACAGTGTTGAAGGTTCACACCAGTAAGGTTATAACTGCAAAAAAATATAGAACTCAGTTTATGTTTGTAAGTGGTTCTTTAGTTTGGGATATAAAAGACCCCCAAAAGCATTTGTAGTGGTATTTTTGTACACCCAAAAATGTAATTAACGAAAAGACACAATGCTATATCTCTTTCTATTTCTGTGTGTTGTGAGAAAAGAAAGAAACCCGTTCTGGTTTAAGCATTTAAAAAAATAATAAACATTTGTTTATTTTTAATAGCATTTGGGGGGGTCTATGTTACCCCCAGTACCCCTAGGCGCATAGTACTTTCAGTTTCCCATGCACGTCAATTGGGGTCAAACTGACCCCCAGCATTGTCAGAATAAAAACCTTAAATTAAAAAAATTACAGGGGTTGGGGGCATGAAACACCACAGGGCAATTGAGCCCATTATGGTTGACAAAGTCATAGAGTATGGAGTGGTAGACGTTTGCTTAAAAAAGTTTTATTAACTCTTTTGTACCCCTCAGGTCAGTTAGCCCCGACCTATTGGCCTAGGATTAAAAAAATAATGTTTAGGGCCTTGTGACTTCTGAACCATTGGGGTTAGTGATGCTAGGGTTGTTTTGGCAATGTTGCCATGGTGTAGCCACAGGTGGGGCAAGTGGGGCCAGGTATTCGGGGGTTGGGGGAACTGTGAAATCAAAATGCCCTGCTTTATCTTTGCTGAAGCTGCCTGTGCCTTTCCCAGTGATCCAGATGCCAGTGCCATGTCTGTTAGCAGCTGCTATTCCACCCCCAGTGTCCCCCAAACCCAGGTCTGCTCTGGTGCCTCACCCCCCATACCCTGGCCTCCCCCCATTGCACCTCCTCTATCCTGGTTGTTATGGAGCCCAGTAATTTGACTATTAAGTCTAGCTAGCTACACAACTGAACACTGTACGAGGCCCTCTGCAGTGGAATAGCAAGGGGTCCTGTTCCACATCAAGAATTCACTCAGTACTTTGACAGAGCTGTGCGCCATGTTCAAGATTGCACTCAGGGCAGGGGGCTGAAGATAGCCTTCATATCAGCTGACTGTTTATACATGTCTGGGCCCTGCTAATTGCTATGATCCATGAGCATCTTTAAGTAAAAGAAAGAGGGGAAAGGAAATAAATGGAGCCATTCTGTTCCTATGAGAGCTTGCACAACCAGGCTACACTTGTAGTAGCTGCATTCTGTTGTTTATGTGTGTATGCATTTCTGTATACCTAAAATATATAGAGACTCTATTCCCAAGGGTCCAGTCTACAGGGAATTGGCTTATGGGGTGAAATATGGCTTGAAAGTAGAGGCAATTTTCCTTTGTTGATTGAACCTGGATGTTTGATAGGCAGCTGCATGTTACCTTTGCTGAGCTGCTTACAGAAGGATTATTATTATTATTATTATTAACAAACATTTATATAGCGCCAGCAGTGTACCTGGCACTTTACAAAGTAATAAAATAGACACGGTCCTTTCTGCTCTGACATGCGTCTTATTCTGTTAAACAAAGTAGCATGAATCCAGTGGAACGGTCTTTCTGCTAGCAACGCTCTACCTTGTGATTTGAAAGAAAAAGGGAAGGGGCTGTCTCTGTCTGGGAACAATGATGCTCTTCTAGTCAACTGGAGGCTTTGTTAGGCTTTTCTGGAGCATTATGGGAAGGTGGTTGGTTGTGAGACTTGGGACACTTGATCAGACCAAGTTAGATTTAGTAATGTTCTGCTTTCTTGCTGAATTATATTGGAGTGATAGTGACCTCTCCGGTTACAGCTTTTTATGTTCGTTTGTTTGTTTTGTACCTTTGCCAAAGCCTACGGTTGCCACCTCTTGCAGTTTGACCGTGAGAGTTCCATACTCCAAAATGGGAGTCTCCAGGACAAACCTAACAAGTGGCAACACGAACAAGTTTCTATCCTCACATTAACTACTCAGCCGTTGACAAGTAGCAACTTGCTATGGAGCAACTGACAAATTATTACTCCGCAGCAGTGGCCCACACATGAATGGTTGCTTCAACATGGCAAGGAGGGGAGATGGGGAAGAGAGAGCAGTAGATACTTCCCTAGAAGGGCAAAGTCCTTGAGAACACAGATCAAACAATTCACCTTTTGCTTGGAAACTTCCAGTTTTGCTCTCTGCCTGTGGGTTTGAGTTTCCCTATGTTTTGGGAGACATGGGGAGTGCATTTTTCCAAGCATGAGGAAAAAATGATTGTTACTTTATACCACACACAAAAAAATGGAAAAGGGGAGAATATTTTCCCTACTATTAAATGAAGCTTGAAATAGGTTTTTCGAGTGTCTTGAGAGTTGGAGCTGACAGGAAATGCGTCTTAAGAAGTGTGTCTTGAGTGTTCCTATGAACAATTCTTCACTGATAAGACTAAATTATGAATCATTGAAAATTGCACTCTGTACATGTACTGAATATTTTTTGTAACATTCTTTCCAACCTCAGAGTTCACAGCCAAGTCATTCCGGGTTGTCTGCTGTCACTAGGGTGGCCAGATATGCAAATTTTAGGCAACCTGTATTTCTCAGAGGTGTCCTCTAAAATTTGCATTTCTGGCCACCCTAGCTGTCACTGTTGTTTATCATGGGTCTCCTAATCTTAGGTATTTTCTTAAAGCATCAACTGCTGAAATTATGAGAACCTCAACTTTCACCTTTTATTTTAAATAGATTTGTGGCCATTATGACTGCAGAGAAAAGCTTGAAAATTTTACTTCTGTGTACCAGAGAGGCTGAGAAAGCAAGAGACATAAAGGAACCAATTAACACACACCCCCAAACAAAACTCCAAATTTTTAAGACAATCTTATGATTTTGGAAGGCTGATTTGTGATTTTATTTTTTATTTTTTTCATATTTGGATTTGGCTGCCCCAGGGTGGGAGATTTTCCCTCTCTTGGGCTACTTTGAGGATTAGTACAAGCTCCATGGGCCAGATAAGAGATGGGGCACCTTCTCTGGCAGCCTCTTTCATTGTGACAGTGGTGGCGCCCCTCTTTCCCCCGACCTCCAGCAGCAGCAATGGTGGCAGTAAGGAGTCCTGCTGCTGGAGCCCCCTCCCTGCCATGCCCAATGGTGCTCCTTTGGCCAGAAGCACCGCAGGCACGTCAGCCTCAGCACTGAGCAGGACTCCTTGCTGCAGCTGCTGCTGGGATGGGGGAAAAGGGACACTGATTTCTGAAACTGGTTGGAATCTGGGACTGAGACGGCGTTGGTGGCCTTGGTGGATGATCTCCGCCGGGAGATGGACGCAGGATGTTCGACCTTTTTGATCCTGCTAGATCTCTCGGCTACTTCCGCTCATTCCTCTCGGGTAGAAGCCAGCAGGTGGTGCTGGGGGCTGAAACATCTAGCCCCCGGGCCTTGACCTGCGGCGTTCTGTCTCCACTGTTGTTTAATGTGTATATGCAGCCCCTGGGGGAGATCGCGAGAGGGTTCGGGGTGTGATGTCACCAATATGCTGATGATACTCAGCTGTACCTCTCTTTTTCAACTGACCCAGGCCCTGCTGTCTCGTTCCTTTCCCAATGTTTGGAGGCCGTGGCGGATTGGATGCAGCAGAGCAGACTGAAGCTCAAACCCGATAAGACAGAGGTGATGGTGGTGGGAAGGGCGGGGGAGGTGCTGGTCCGCCTGATAGGGGGGTTTCGCCTGCCTGTTGCTCTTCAGGTTCAGAGTCTGGGGGTGGTTTTGGATTCGGGCCACCGTCTGGATCGGCAGGTGGAGGCGGTGGCTAAAGCTGCCTTTCGCCAGCTGTATCTGGTACGGAGGCTTCGACCTTAGCTCTCCGGGCCCGATCTGGCCACTCTCATCCATGCCTTTATCATGTTGAGGCTAGACTACTGCAACACGCTCTACGTGGGGCTTCCCTTGTTTCTGGTTCGGAGGCTGCAGCTAGTGCAGAATGCGGCAGCCCGTCTCCTGACGGGGACAGGGCGGCGTGAGCACATAACACCGGTGCTCCGTGCTCTGCACTGGCTGCCTATAGCGTACCGAGTCAGATTCAAGGTGTTAGTATTGATTTACAAAGCCCTGCACGGTCTGGGCCCCTCATACCTCGGGGACCGCCTCGCCCTCCGCGCCTCAGAGTGATCCCTTCGGTCCACCGGGGGCGCCTCCCTGGAGGTCCCCCGTGTAAGATGGGGGGCCACAATGGAGAGGGCGTTCTCGGTGGCCAGGCCGCTGTTATGGAATTCCCTCCTGGAGGAGGCTCGCCTGGCCTCGGGCCTGTTGGCCTTTCAATGTGTCTGTAAGACTTGGCTGTCTGCCCAGGCCTTCAGACGGGAGGGGGGCAGGGTTTGGAGGGGAGGGTGGAAGCGTAGGGTAGGGAGGGGAATGTGTTTTTTTGGGGGGGTAGTTTTAATTATTCATATTGTTGTTTTTAATGTATTTTATTGTTGTTTTAACTGTTGTGAGCCGCCCCGAGATGCCGTAGGCATGAGGGGGCGGCCAATAAATATAAATAAATTAAATAAATAAATAAGTGACACTAGTCTCATGAGATCGGGAGGCTTGCTCTCTGCCTCTCCTGCCATGCTGCACTCTGCAGAGCTGACTTGGGACCTGGCAGTAAATTATCTGAGTGAGGAAGGGAGCAGGGAAGCCTCTTATCAGGTGTGTGCAACACTTGAATCAGTCCCCATTTCCAGGGAGACTGATATCAGAGCAGCAAACAGCGTACCTTTGGTCAGTCCCCCTGGAGACAGGGACCAATTAGAGTGTTGCCCACAGCTGGAAAGAGGCTTCGCTGCTCCCCTCCCCACTCAGATAATTTACTATCAGACCCCAGGTCAGCTCTTCAGAGTGCAGCATGTCCGGGGAGGCAAAGAACAAGCTCAGCTCTCTGCAGAATGTAGCATGGGAGCAGCGAGCATCCCAGGATGCCCCAGTCTTTCTCCCCTCTCCCCCCCCCCCCCAATTTCATTTTGCAAGAAATCTCACGAGATTTCACACTGGGACTGAGATTTTGGCAAGATCTTGGTCCCGGTGTTTGATCAATTTTTAAAATTCTCGTTTCAGCAGTAGTGGTGAGTGAGCCCGCCCACAGCCGCAGGTGCATCGCTAGGCCCTGGACTTCAGTGTTATCTACTCTTGCAAATTTAGCACAAGAGACGTGATTTCTAAGCCTTACTCATGATCACATGATTAATGTCACTAATCTTACGCGATTGGGAGGCTTGGCAGAAAGCAGGCAATGGGAAGCATGGCACGGGAGAGATCCCAGCCGCCCACCCCCAAGCCTCCGTGGACTCATCAGTTGTTTATGTTATTGTTTTTTAATTTTTATTTTCAGTTTATGGTTTATGTTTGAAAAAATAGCAACTCGTGATTTATATACCAAATGTCTTGATTTTTAAGAGTTCGTCTCTTGATTTATGAGACAGTGGGGTTGACAACACTGCAGATGTGGTTTTGATGTCGACTGATAATGTAATATACTCTATGTAACTTTGCTGCCTGGGATCACAGGATGATACTTATGTCTCAGGATGGGGTCACACAAAGATTTTGGAAATCACTGTATTCAGAGCTCTCTCTAGTCCCCTGGCCCCTCACCTCCCCCAGTCCTAGTAGGAAACACTGAAATGGGTTGCTGCGGGGGCACCTTTGCAGATGTATGATTCAGGGCCTCCTTTAGATTCGTTCTGAGATTTCTTTTACCTTTTGAGTCCTTGTGTCCAGGGATTTAGTTCCCACAACTCATCTCAGCCCCTCTTGGGTTTTTTTGTTTTTGTTTGTTGTTGTCTTTTTGATAAAGGATTAAACTTGTCACATTAAGCTTAGAGGAGATTGGATTGTGCTATATCCTTTCCCAACAGTGTCTGAAGAGATTTTCTGAAGAAGAACAGGAACAGCTAAATATGTATTACCTCTTTCTGCAAGGACTGAGGAGGGCAAGAGAAGACATTTTCAAAGGTTTTTAATTCTCCTCAACATTCTCCTTGCAGCTGCTGCGCTGGATGCTCTCCAGGCTGTTAACCTGTGAAAACACCATGGTAAATTTTCTGCAAGAATATCTTCCTCCAAAATTACATTAGATGCAGGGGGAGGGATTCCTCCTCCATCTGGCCTGGGAGCATTCTCCTGGTACAGGCTCTGCACTAGGCTGCTGGACTACAAGAGTCTGCATAGGATTCTTCTAGAGGGAGAAGAGTGGGTAGGAAGGTTTTCATTGCAGGGAGCAAATTGAAAAGGGCATCAAAATGAATCAGGAGCATGTCTTACCTGCCATTCTGCAAGGCCCCAGCTCGTGGAAATAAATGCTCCTAGATCATGTTTCTGCCCTCTTAAATTCACCAATGAAGGGTTACCCAGGGTGTGGGATACAGATGCATCCCTGCTGGACAGCTGACCAATGGGCAGCCTGCAGTGCCAATCCCCTGCGTGAAGGGGTATGGAGTCAGGTTGGGGGAGGGGGTACACTTTGATATTTTGCCTAGGATGGCAAAATATGTAGAGCCACCTCTGCTTCATTGAACTGCATAATATAGGGATGTGGGGCAGCTGAAGGTTCATAGGAGGCTGCTGTGTAAGTTAGGGTGAAATCTAATGAGATGATAGCCCACATTAGCTTTCCCCAGGCATGTTCCTGCCTACCCATCTATTAGGTGTCTGCCACCTGGTCTCCATGTGGTCACCACAGAGCTGCCACTCGCGGCAGAGTCCAGGGACATCATGGGCCCACCCTGTGGGCCAATCAGGGCTAATGGGTACCCACATGTCCACGTCTTGTCAATTAGGTTCACCTGCAGCCTCACCAGCATCCAGGTTCACCAGCACATAGAGTCTTGTCTCGTGTGCCCAGCCAGCTGAGAGACAGGAATGGTAGCAATCTCCCTCCCGCACAGCCTCTCAGCTGAGAGGCGCCGCTAGCAATCTCCCTCCCCGTCTCTCAGCTCAAGGAGATCTCTAATGCGCCTCTCAGTCAGGGGCAGCTGGTGGGTTTTGAGGTTGGGAGGGCCAGCAAGCCTAGGGGCGGAGCCAGGGCAACGGTAGGCGGCATAACCCAACAGCAAGGAGTTTCCAGGGTTAACATTGGATGGACATTACATTACTTAATCCAGCAATTTCAGTTAGGTAGGTTATATTCACCTCCTCTGCCAGGTTTAAAAAGCAGGCAGACAACCTTAAACCTCACTTACAAGCAGTTTTAGCACTTCGCTCCTCCTCTGTCCCTTCTCTCACCCTTCCACGCCTTCCCTGCTCCCCTAAGCGCCTTCGTCCCTTCTCACTTGCTGCCCCCCATGCCTGGAACTCCCTCCCTGTCCACATCC
>QEPC01012458.1:1879657-1919684 GCA_003113815.1 Sphenodon punctatus
AAATCCACAGGACACAAAGCTTTTCCCAGGGCCCTATCATCATGCACAGATATATAAAAAACAGAGAACCACACGTAAACCAAACCATTCCCACAAGCCCCCAAAGGCATCCCCAGCAGCCAAACGCCTGTGAAAGCACACAGGCCTTTAAAAAAATTTAAAATTGGCCAGTTTCAGGGATGCATTGCCACCAAATCAGACACATCCAGACCAGCATCCCTAGTAGCTTCACCAACAAACTGCCTGTTCAAGCACACAGGCCCCTTTTAAAAAAAGTTAGGCCCCTTTCGGGGCTGCATTCCCACCAAAGCAGGCCCCGAGTCGTCCAGACCAGCATCCCCAGCAGCCACACCTTATCCCCGGCAGCCAAATGCCTGTCCACACAAACTACTTTCCAGCAGCAGGGAGCACCAGTGAAACAGCGAAGGGACCATTTAAAAAAAAGAGTAGCCATGATCAGTGGAACCACAGATTTACAAAATGGCCTCTCTACTCATGATGGGAGGGGAGAAGGAAAGAAGCAATGCATTCATTGATGCATTGCTGCTGCTTTCCTTCTCCCCTCCCAAGCATGAGTAGAGAGGCCATTTTGTCATCATGCAAACACAGAGCATGCACTCCTCTCCCCCAGTCTGTCCCCATGCACACGTTCCCCAATCTGTCCCCATGCACACGTTCCCCCCATTCCCCAGCCTGTCCCCATGCACCCCTCTCCCCATTCCATCCCCAGTCTCTCCCCATGCACCCCCTCCCCCCATTCCATCCCCAGTCTGCCCCTCCCCCCCCGCAATTTACTCACCAGAGGCAGTGCAGCGGGATCCCGGGATGGTGCGCTGGCTTCTGTTCTTGGGCCTGGAGCTGCCGCGCAGGCTGCTAGGCTCCCCCTTCCTCCCAGAGTCGAGTCGAAGTTTGACTCGACTCGGAGGGAAGATTTGGAGGGAGGGAGGGGGAGAGCCTAAGAGCAGTGGCAGTTCCCAACCCCCCCCCCGTACAGCCGAGTAGTCTGGCCCGGTCGCCTGTGTGCAGCGCCCGGGTGTAGGACTTTTAGCCCTGGGCTATCCCTGCAATGAAATAGTGCCCCCTGCAGCACTATTTCATTGCAGGGTTCCCTTTATGCAGGATGGACGGCGCGTCTAGCCACCCATTCTGCATAAAGGGAGAACGCCTCCCTTTTGTCCTCCCAAGGATTCCTTAGGAAGCCTTCAGGAGGGGTGGGTGGGGGGTGAGTCACCGGTTGTGTGCGTGCGCGCTCACACAACCGGTGAGAATGCCAGAGCCATCTCAAACAACCTTGTTTGGAGGCACTGACCTTGATGGTTGCTACCTCTAAACAAGGTTCTTCGAGCTGGCTCTGCACATTCACCGCAACGTGTTTTTTTTATTTTTCAAAAGTGTCGGGGCTCAGGGGAGCAAGTCCGACTCCTGGGGGGCCAGGAGAGGCATTGCCCCATACACCATAGGGGGTGCACCGCCACTGCTCTCGGTTGAGAGGTGGCCACGGGGAGGGAGATTGCTAGTGCCACTGGTGGAAGCTGCGGTAAATGCATGACACTTGGGTAGATTAGGTTGGACATGCTCAACGTGTGATTGGGGGCTGCACAGCCTGAACATGGACTCCAGCGGACTATCGTATTTCTCCCCTAGAGAAGCCCCTGAGCTGCTCTAAGGGTGTTAATAAGCAACATAATCACCCTGTGTGAGGGCTGTGGGATACTCCCCTGATTCCTGTGGATGTCAGCACCTGTCAGACCCCTGTATAGGGTTCTAAGGTATGGGGGGAGGAAAGGTGCGGAGAGTCGCCGGTGTGCACATACCAGGGAGGAGCCCAGGAGCTGCGGCGATACACAGCTGCCTGCAGCTGCTCCGCCTCTGGGTTCCACAGCACCGACAGAGGCGAAGCTGCAACCAGCAGGGAGACAGGAAGTGCTTTGAGGGGGCTCTGCAAGTACGGGAACCCCTCCAGCCCAAACAACAGAGCTACGTGGTAGGGTCAGAAACACCCTACTGCCGCCCACCATGGCCACGCCCCCTACACGCTAGCCTCGGCGCTCAGAGCGCCTGCGTGCCCTACATTTAGCAGAAAATAAAGGCAGCTCACTGCTTCGTGCCTATGAGACTGCCCCCTCCCCCCCTTCCTTGTTGCTTGGCTTGAACTTGGAATTCATGATTGAAAGAAGGCTTGACTGGAGAAGTGACTGTGAGTACCACTTGGGTGAGTGGCTTGTGAGTGCTTGAGTGAATACGTGGCAGACCTTACGGTGAATCCTGCCCTCCACAAAACCTGGTCCCTTCCCCGTGTGATTTATCCCGTGCTCCCTACCTTGGAACCGCCCCCCCTTAACTGTCACCCTACACATCCCTGTTACCCACTCCTGTTCCGTGTCTGTGTGGGTCTTGTGCTCTTGAGGCATTACGCTATTCCCCGCCATCCAGGCTGGGGGCATATGCCCCAGAAGCCATTCACGATCCTGAGGGTTTGTTTCCAGGCAGATACTTGCCACCTAATGAGTGTGGGTGTGCGTGTCTGGGTGTTGTCTTGTTTCCCTTCCCTGTGTCCCATTTCCCCCATTCCATCACAGTATCACCGGCTTACCTAAAAACAAGAGAAGGGTTTTCCCTTCGTTTTTATAGACCCCTTATTATGGATCAAATTATGGTGGAGGTGAAGGATTTAGCTAGGGCTGTGCAAGCTCTTGCTATGGAAGTTAAGGATCTTAAGGATCAGCAGAGCACGGGGGTGGTTTCCTCCCCACCTCCTCCCCCTGTAGTTCCTGCGGGAGCAGGAGCTCCAGCACACCCCGCATCCCAGGAACCCAAGGGGCCCAAGGTAAGTAAATTCACTGGGGATCGATGCCAGTTCCAGAGTTTTCTGGCACTCTGTGAATTAATCTTTAAGATACAAGTGAAAACATATGATACAGATGACTTAAAGGTGGCTTTCATTATTGGTCTGTTAGAGGGATTAGCCATATCATGGGAAACACCACTTCATTGAAGGATTATGCAGGATTCATTCATGAGTTCATGTTTCTGTTTGATTACCCCCATCGGGTGAAAGATGCAGAAAACACTGTAGTGGGGTTGAGGCAAGGTAAGGATCCCCTCTTGGGAGTATGTAACCAGGTTTCAACAATTAGCGGTAGAGTTGAACTGGCCGCATACAGTCTTGCGGGTTATGTTCAGGAGAGGGCTGAATTATGAGTTAAAAGATCAACTCTCCTCTACTGTGTTGCCAGCCACCTGGGGGGAGTTGGTGACTCTTGTATTACAGATAGATGAGCGTCTAAATGAACGAAAATGAGAACATCGCCAAGAGACTGTTCGTCCACCCTTGGCCAGGGTGCCAATGGCTGTTCCCTGCAAGACAGACCCTAGGGATGATTTGGAGCCCATGCAATTAGGAGCATCTCGGGGGCCCATTGTCCCCTGCGGAGCAAGAACAATGTCAGGCATCACGGCTATGTTTTTACAAGTTTTGCTTAGAAGACATATTGAGTACATGCAGTTCGATATAGTCTCTACACCTGTGTTCCCCATTGTGTTAGGCATGCCGTGGTTGCAACTCCACAACCTGGCTATTGATTGGCTTCTGAGAAAAGTCTCGTTCCCGTCCCAATATTGTGCCACTCAGTGTGACTCATGGCAATGGAAGCAACTACAGGCCACCATGGGGGAAGTAAACTGTGTTAAGATTCCACCTACGTATATGGACTTTTCTGATGTGTTTGATGAGAAAGAGGCTGCCACATTACCACCCCATAGGCTGTACGATTGTCCCATCGACCTAATCCCTGGGACAGAACCTCCTCTACGGACGTATTTACGCCCTTTCAGGGCCAGAACTAAGTACCTTGAAAGAATATATTGATGAGAGCCTACAAAAAGGCTTCATTCGCCATTCCTCCTTCCCTGCAGGGGCTCCTTTGTTTTTTGTACCTAAGAAAGATGGGGGTTTGCAGCCATGCATAGATTACCGAGGCTTAAATGTGATATCAAAAACAGATATCTGCTTCCCCTTATTCCAGAGCTACTTGATCGTCTTCAAGGAGCTAAGATCTTCATGAAACTAGGCCTGTGTGGAGCTTATAACTTATTACGAGTATGCCAGGGCGATGAATGGAAAACAGCCTTCCGGACCAGGTATGGTCACTGCGAGTACCTGGTCATGGCTTTTGGCTTGGCCAGCGCCCTGGCTACCTTTCAACACCTCATCAACAACGTGTTTCAGGACATACTGGATTTATATGTAATCGTTTACCTCAGCGACATTTTAATTTTTTCCTCCATGGAAGCGGACCATGCACTTGCAGAGCCCCCTCCAAGCACTCCTGTCTCCCTGCTGGTTGCAGCTTCACCTCCGTCGGTGCTGTGGATCCTGGAGGCGGAGCAGCTGCAGGTAGCTGTTTATTGTCATGGCTCCCAGGCTCCTCCCTGGTATGTGCACGCCAGTGGCTCCCCGCACCTTTGCTCCCCCCATATCTCAGAACCCTATACAGGGGTCTGACAGTACCCCCTCTCCATGGCAGACGAAAGGAAAAAAGTTTTGGTTTAGCGGGTTAACGAACATGAAAACATCACACCAGACGAGGAGCATTAACATCAGATGCCTTTTCCCATGACCGCTTGGATGGGCCATATCCCTTCCAATCTATGAGGTAGTAAAGCTGGCCTCGTAGATGATGTGAATCAAGAACGTCCTGAACTTCGTATTCCAGATCCACGTTCAAAGGAGGTGCCTCCGGACTATTACCTGCAACAGAGGAAGGAGGAAGAGCAGGTTTCAAAAGGGACAAGTGAAATGATGAATAGATACAATAGTGCGGGGGTAGTTCGACAGTATAGGCAACGTCATTTATTTTTCATGAAATGGGAAACGGTCCCATATATCTATAGTCCAATTTTTCAGAGAGCCTAGAGGAGGGGTAGTGTCATCTGTCAATCCATACCCAGTCTCCTGGGCGATACTCTGTTGCCAGTCGCCGATGGTGATCCGCATTAGTCTTATAGCGTTGCCTTGCCAGGGTAAGCATGGCTTTAGCGTGTGCTTGTGCCTTGTGAATCTGTGTGATTAATGCACCAGCTGTGGGAACAGTAAGAGGAGCACGGTCGGGCAGGTATATACGGGGGTGATAACCGTATGTTACGAAAAAGGGTGAAGATCCAATAGAAGCGTTCAAGGTATTGTTATACACGAATTCAGCAACAGGTAATAATTCATACCAGTTGTCCTGAAGATAATCTGTATAGCATCGGAGGTACTGTTCGAGTGTTTTATTCATTCGTTCTACCTGCCTGTTGGCCTGGGGATGGTAGGCTGTAGTTAGACATAATTTTACTTGTAGAGCGACCAAGAATGTCTTCCATAGCCAAGAAGTGAATTGTGTGCCTCTATTGGAAACTATTTCCAGGGGCACACCGTGTAGTTTGATAACCTGTTGTAGCAGCAGCTGGACAGTTTGGGTGGCTGTCAGGAGTCCTTGACATGAAAAAAATGGGCCAGCTTCGAAAAATGGTCTACTATTACAAAGATGGTGTCGCAGCGTGTGAGAGAGGCAAATCAACAATAAAATCCATGCCTATTCGTTGCCATAGCCCCTGAGGAAGTGGGGATAGGTGTAACAGTCCCTGCAGTCGCTGCCAAGGAATTTTAGTGTGGGCACAGGTAGTACAGGTTTGTACATATCGTTCAACATCCATTTTCATAGCAGGCCACCAAAACTGCAGCCGAAGAAGTACTAATGTTCGTTTTTGTCCTGGATGTCCAGCCAGGGGTGCATTATGGTGACTCCAGAGCACCTGCAGTCAAGCTTTCTTAGGGACTATCACCTTCCCATTACGATAGTAGAGTCCGTGTTGTTGCTGATAGTGAGGATTTGTCAACAAGGTAGGATCTTGACCTGACAGTTCTTGTAGTTGGGATAGGGAAAGGCAAGTTGCTGCAAATGTTTTCTTGTTGAGTAGCAATTGCCCTCTTTGGTCCGGTGGTTCCCCGATTTCTGTACATCGGGAAAGCACATCTGCTAGTAGGTTCTGTTGACCAGGCCAGGTTTGAATCTTAAAGTTAAAACGGGCAAAAAACAAGGCCCAACGTCCGTGTCTAGCGTTGGAAATTCGAGTGGACTGTAAGTAGGTGAGGTTCTTATGATCTGTTATCACGGTCATCGGGAATTTAGCCCCTTCAGGATAATGTCACCAAGTTCCAAACGCAGCCTTGGTGGCTAACAATTCCCGATCCAATATGGTGTAATTCTTCTCTGCACTGGACAATTGACGGGAGTAGAAAGCACAAGGCAGTAACCAATCTTCTTTAGGTCCAGCTTGAAGTAGTACTGCTCCTAGTGCTACGTTCAAAGTGTCGGTCTCCACAGTAAAAGGCTTCTCAAAATCGGGATACTGTAGAAAGGGAGCACAGGAAAATGTTGCCTTTAAGGCATCAAAGGAAGCTTGTTGTTGATCCATCCACTCATATGGGACCCCCTTTCATAGCAACTTGGTAAGGGGTTCCGTTAGTCTGGCATAATTCAGAGTATACGGTCTGTAATAATTAGTGGTGCCGAGGAAACATTGTAAGGCCTTTACCGAAGGAGGGGCGACCCATGCCAAGATGGCGTCTATCTTTTTCATATCCATCCCCACACCTCGTGGGGAGATGACAAATCCCAAAAACTCAATAGGAGTAACGTGGAAGGCACATTTCTCCAATTTACAAAACAGGTGGTTTTGCCGTAGCTTTTCCAATATGATGCTAACGTGTCTGACATCGGGAGCCCCTCCAGCCCAAACAACGGAGCCACGTGGTAGGGTCAGGAGCGCCCTACCGCTGCCTGCCATGGCCACGCCCCCTACACCTCAGCCTCGGTGCTCAGAGCCCCATTCCCTCACAGTACCCAACAGATGGATGTAGGTGAGTGTCACAGCACACTGACAGCCTGCACCCAGAGCTATCCCCATCTGATCCCCTTCCTGCTTGGCTCCTGGGCTTGGAACCAAACGGGAAGGGAACTAAGGCGCCAAGCTGCCTTCCTGCTTCCCAGTTGCTTTCTCAAGCAGCAGGAAGGAGGTTTGGCATGCCAGTCACCAACCAGGCTTGACTTCTTCCAAGATGGAAGGAGCCCAGCAGGGCTGGCAGCCAACGAGCTGAGACACCGCGCATCAGCTGCAGTCCCCACTCCTCTCCTTCTCTGACAAGAAGAGGGGGCACAGGGATCTAAAAGGGGGATGTCACAGCCAGGGCAAGAGCCTCCAGTAGACAGCATGCACATGCACTGGCCCAGCGGCCAACATATGTTTGTGCATTAGCCTGCACAGCATCCCATTCAGTCTTGAGGAGGACACTGTGTGGGGACACAGACTTGAAACACACGTTCCTGGTTTGCGTCCACCTAATTAAGGGCTCCACAAACCCCCATTTGTGGGTGACTATTGTGCAGTTTATTAACACCCCCAGTTGGCTGGGAGCACTCTTGGCCTCCGACGCAGCCCAGAATCCTAAAGAAAGAACCGTGCCCCTCAGTGCTCTGTCTCCTAGAGTTACAGCGCACGCAGCAGCTCTGCCTAGCTTCTTCAATTGTGCATTGATTTCAGTGGAATCTAAAATTGATTTGCTTAACTTAATATTCAGAGACTCTGGTTTAAAAATAGATATGCAGTCCTGTGCAAGAGCCTGCAAGCAAATTGGAAAAGAGAAGCATGGGATTGCCATTACAGCATCACAGTTTAACCTCTCCCCAACAACTGCAAGTCGAGGAAGGGAAAGTAATGATACAGCTTAATTTACTAGGTGTACCAGAAGATCTTGCAATTGATTCTGGTGACTAATTAAGTTTAATTAAGTTTTTGGATCCACATTACATCATCAATTTTCTTCTTATCTTCCATGCCTTTAGTACTTTAGAATTACCACTGAAGCAAAAAGCAATGGGAGAAATTCTTTTTCTCTTTAATTCTCCAGCCTTCAACAAAACTGTAATTGTGCCCCTTACAACTCTGTATGATGAGGTCAGAATTATGAAGGGAAAGGGTATTTTTAAGTAGAAGTACAGAGAGATTCACATCTTTCTGGCTTAAGTATGTGAGTCTCGACAGTGAAATATTCTAAATTGCATATAAGAATTAACTTTTTAATTTTTTTTAGAAATATTTTCTACCCACTAAATTCCTTTTCACCATTATTAGAAATGTATATTGTGGGATACTATCACTTAAACTACCTGGGAGTCACTTTTTCAAACTCCCTTACCTGGCGGGACCATTGGTCCCTGGTTGAGCCAGGCTATACAGTCAGTGAGCGCCATTCATGGGTTTTATTTTGGTAAAGGGGGCCAGCTGATTCTGCCGGCGCTTCGGTTATTCAGAGCTAAAGTGGTAGCTCAGCTTTTGTATGCCTTCCCCGTATGGGGTTTGGAGTTTTTGGAACAGCTGGAAACTCTCCAAAATGGCTTATGGGTGTTCCTCACGGAACCCCGCGGATATTCTTACGGCTAGAGACTGGCTATCCTCCTATTAGAACTTTTGCCCTCAGGCCCTCGTTAGATATTGGCTGAAGATTGAACTCTTACCCCTGGGAGATAGTTCCCTTTTGGGCAGAGTTAGGGACGAGGGGATGCTATCTTCTTGGCAGAGACAGTTGGAGGTCGTACTTGGAAGGCTTGGCTTTTCACCAGGTTACCTGGTGTCTTTGGGGATTAAACAAGCCATGGTTTTGGTGAAGCAGAGGCTTGCTGACCAGCAACGCCAAATAGATGCTGATATGCTCAAGTGCCAGAGGGTGAATTCTCTCTACGGGCCCCCCATTAGTCCACTCTCAGATTCCAACTATTTAATAGCCTGAGCTAACTTCCCATTGAGACGGGCTTTTGCCCGTCTTCGGGGTGGAGTGTTCCCTTCGGCCATACTAGATGGCCGATACTTAGGAGTGCCCTTGCAGGAAAAGAGGTGTTTGTCCTGCTCTATGCAGGAATTAGATACGAACAATCATATTCTTTTTGTTTGTCCAAAACTTGGGAAATTTAGAAGTAAGCTCCTCTTGGTTCTTGGGAAAACTCAGGCAAGGTTTCCTTTTCTCGATTGTTATAACCTTTGCCTGGACCTCCAGGGCCTCAGAATTAACTCTGGCCGTGGCAGTTTTTGGTAATTCGCCTATACTCCTGAGACGCCCGAGGAATTAGAAGAGGTTTAAGGAGGTCAGGATTGGCCCCTCGGGCATTTTGTGGAAGCTGTTGACTATGGGTGTTTTCAGACATGACGAGATCACAGTGAACCACGCTGAATACCTACATGTGGTCACTGTGTCCTGCACGTCTGTTCGGCGGCCGCCAGTTGTTCGCCACACTGAATACCCACATGGGGTCAATTTCAACCACGCTTCCCGGGCTCCCAGCACAAAAATGCGCAGAAGCGTGGTGAAAGTGATTCCAGGCGGGCATCAATAAAAAGTAATGTCTGGTCGGCTATCACGGCCCGGAATCCCCGTCACGTCTGAAAACACCCATTGTTGACTGAGGTTGGGTTAGATATATTGCGGCTGTTTTAATTAGTGTGTGGGATATATATGTACTAATCACTTTATTTTAGTTTGTTTTAAACTTTGCATGTGTGTCTTGTATTTGTTGGTTTTGATTGGTTATATTGCCAATGACTTATAGTCACGGCAAAATAAAGATTATTCATTCATTCATTACTTAAACAGGCTGTTACCCAATGTATCCTTAGGCTCCCACAAGGAGCTGCCAGAAGGAGGCACTCTGCCTGAGACTAGATGAACCCTATAGTTTAAGAATGTTGCAAGTAAATTGCTTTCCTACAGAAACTATAGCTGTTGGTGGTGTTTGGAGAGCTATAAATAACATATAAGAGACTGATACTAGAATATGCTGAATGGTGAACTTGGTTGACAAAGGTGGCTGGAACCTTAAATGACTTGGACAGCAAAACTCTTATATTCCATATTTCACATATCGGAATACTGTATTTTAAATTAATAATTACATAGATCATAGAATTTTAGAGTTAGAAGGGAACTCAAAGGTCATCTAGTCCGACCCCCTGCTTGGCTGCAGGGTGACCTCCCTGACAGATGGCTGTCCAGCCTCTTTTTGAAAACCTCCAGCATTGGAGAGTCTACACCCTCCCTAGGTAGCTTGTTCCATTGCTGCACAGCTCTTACTGTTAGACACTTCCCCTAATATCGAACCAAAATATACCTTCCTGTAACTTGAGCCTGTTGTGAACTTGACCTGTGCCCGTCCTGGTTGGTTAAGGCCAGCTGGGAGACATTGGGGCTGTTGCTGGTTAGGATGATCAGCGCCTCCCTAAGGGAGGGCAGAGTGCTGAGCTGCCTTAAGGAGGCGGTGGTGTGGCCTCTTTTTAAGAAACCATCTTTGGATGTTGACTCCCTGGCCAGCTATCAGCCTGTCTCTAGCCTTCCGTTTTTAGGGAAGGCTATTGAACAGGTGGTGGCTCAGCAGCTCCAGGAGCATCTGGACTGTGTCAGCTTTCTAGATCCCTTGCTGTCCTGTTTGTGTCTGGGGTTTGGCACGGAGACTGCACCTGTGGCCTTGGTCGACGACTTCTGCTGTGAGTTGGACCAGGATCAATCAACCCTGTTGATCCTGTTAGCTCTCTTGGCTGCATTTGATACCATTGATCATGAGATGTTGGTGGCTTGCTTGCGGGACCGAGCTGGGGTGGGTGGAACTGTTCTTGAATGGTTCCGCTCCTTCCTGGCTGGGAGAACTCAATGTGTGATACTGGGTGATTGTTTATCTTCTCCCCGGAACCTCACGTGTGGGGTCCTGCAAGGCTCTATTTTGTTCCCTCTCTTGTTCAACGTGTACAAGCAGCCTTTGGGTGAGGTCATCTGAGGGTTTGGTGTGCGGTGTCATCAATATGCTGATGACATCCAACTTTACCCCTCCTTTTCAGCTGACTCCAGTCTGGCAGTCTCGGTGCTTACCCGGTGTTTGGTGGCTGTAGGGGCCTGGATGAGGGCAAGTCATCTGAAACTGAATCCTGACAAGACGGAAATTATGCTGGTGTGAAGGGCTGAAGGCTCCTGTCATCGATGGGGTCTGCCCCCCATTGGTTTCTCAGGTCTGGAGCCTAAGGGTGCTCCTTGACCTGCAGTTCTGCCTGGATGCCCATGTGGGGGTTGTGGCGAAGGAAGCATTTCGCCAATTACACCTGGAGCGACGGCTTCGGCTATATGTCTTGGATTCCAACCTGGCTGCCATCATCCATGCTTTCATTGCCTCAAGACTGGACTACTGCAGTGCACTTTATGTGGGGCTACCCTTGGTGACAGTTCGGAAGCTGCAGCTGGTGCAGAACGTGGCGACCCATCTCACAGGGACGGGTCGCCATGAGCACGTTACACCAGTGCTCCGATCTCTGCAATGGCAGCCTGTAGTCTTCCAAGCTGAATTCAAGGTGTTGGTTTTGACCTATAAAGCCCTTTATGGCCTGGGCCCCACATATCTGCGGGACCGCATCATCCCCCGGGTCCTGGACCGGCCTCTGCGGTCTGCCGGGAGTGCCCTCCTCGGAATCTTCCATGTATCTTAGGTGATGATGATGAGGAGGGCATTCTTGGTGGCTACATCAAGGCTGTGAAACTCCCTCCTGATGGAGGCCTGCCTGGCCCTGAACCTCCCCTCTTTCCGTAGACAATGTAAGACCTGGCTGTTCCACTAGGCCTTTGGTGAGGGAGACTGGTGAAGGGGTGTGTGTGTGTCCATTTTCTCTGCTGTGGGATATTTCATTGATTTTTTGTTTAAAATGATGTCTATGTATATGTTTTTAAATATGATGTGAGCTGCCCTGAGCTGCAGTAGCAGGAGGGGGGCGGCCTATAAATGTGAGGAAATAAATAAATTGTTTCTAATCCTGCCCTCTGTAGCAATGCAGAACAGTCCCTTGCCATCTTCTTAGTGGCAGCCCTTTAGATATTTGACGGCTGTTATCATGTCTCCCCTTAGTCTTCTCTTCGTTAGGTTAAACATACCCAGTTCGTTCAACCTCTCCCCATAAGACTTGTTTTCCATACCCTTTATCATCTTTGTCACCTTCCTCTGAACCAATTCCAGTTTGTCAATGTCATTCTTAAGATGAGGCACCTAAAACTGGACACAATATTGTATTCACAATGATGTATTCTCAGCATTCTTTTTTCTTTCATAAGGGCTTTCCTAACATCCTTGCTATTTTGTAGTGGTATCCTACTAGCACCAGGAAGTCCCAGCCATAGTAGCTAGACTTAGAGAACCTCTTAGTCATGAACTCACTGGGTGGCATTGGGCAATTCACTGTCTCTCAACCTCAGTTTCCCATCTGTAAAATGGGAATAATAATTTCCTAGTAGTAGTAGTCAGGGCTAGCCTTAGAATTTGCAGAGACCATTGCAAAAATAAAAAGTGGGGCTCCTGTGGTCCCGCCCTCCATAGCCCCAATCCTTTAATAATTGGCAGTCAAGGGTTTGCTAACAAAAACAAAGACATTTCATAAATGTTCACACATATGCATCACAGACTTCCTCCCACCCAAGCTCTCTTTCCCCCTTGCACACGTTCGCACACCCCTTCAGAAGAAGGAATTCAGGGATCGGTGATTTACTGCAAGTGAGGGGAGGGGGTAGAAACAGCTAACCTTCGGATAAAGAATCACAGGTGGAGAGAGGGCCCCACAGAAATAACCCATCCTGGGGGCCTTGGAAACGCTGGACTTGAGACTACCAGAACTGGCCTCCCTGCAGGGCTCCTTCTGACTGCAGAGCATGGGCCATGGTCGCTAATGGCCCTGTTAAAGGGCGTTTTTACACAGACACTTATCCTGGGATTAGATCATTGGTCCTGGGATTACGTGTCTGTCTAAACACAGCATTCAGTGATTACAATCCCAGGATTGCTGAAAAAAACCCGGATTACAAACCCTCTTTTTCAAGGGTTTTTACTATCCGGTTGTTAACTAATCCTGGGATTAGGTCTGTCTAAACGACTATCCTAAAATAGTCAAGTATCCTGGGATTAGTATCACAGAGTGTTATGTTAAGATCTGACATTCTCTCTATGCAGTTCTGCCTCTTTGGTATCTAGTAGCACACGACTGTGGGGCAATCGTATGACCTCTGTCATCCTTCAACAATGCATTGCAGAGTGCCAAGTTTAAATACCCGCAGAACAAAGGGATGAGTTTCCATTTCATCCCGGGATAGAAATGTCTGTGTAAAACACGTACCACTTGTAATCCCTGGATAACAATTCCTGGATAATTTTCTCCTAATCCCGGAATGAAGTGTCCATGTACAAACGCCTTAGGCTGGCTCTGCTAGTTGTCCCATTTTGGAGGTGGAGAGCTGAGATTAAGAAACAGGTTAGCGGTGTGAATATGGGGCCACGTTCTGCAGGTCTTACTCATGAGAGTCAAGCAAGTAGACTAGGAGTCATCAGTCCAGTTATGTGCTATAATTATTATTAACCTTAGTTTGTGTAGATTGACAGAATGGATCTGTCAATTGTAAATGTATAGGGAACGGGGAACAACTGTGCCCCATGCCCCAGACCATTATTCATCTCTCCCTATGCCCTACCTTTATTGGTGCCCCATATTCTTGAGAAGGAGAAACGTAGCTCACACCAGTGTTGCCAACCCCACTGCCTCATAAATCGAGACAAACTCTTAAAAATCAAGGCATTTGGTATATAAATCATGAGTTACTATTTTTTCAAACATAAACCAAAAACTAGAAATAAAAATATAACATAAAAAATAAAACCTAAACATAAATGACGGCTGAGTCCTCGGGGGCAGTTGCTGGGCTCTCTCCAGCGCTGTGCTTCCTGATGCCCACTTGCCACCAAGCCTCCCGATCTCATGAGATTAGTGACACTAATTGTGAGATTGCGAGTGAAGCTTAGAAATCGTGTCTCCCATGATAAATCCGCGAGATATGCTGAAGCCCAGGCCTAGCGATGCCCCTGGGCTGGGGGCAGGCTCACTCACTGCTAGGGCTGACCTGAGACTTGAAAAAATTATCAAAAAAAATTCTTGCAAGATGAACACCGGGACTGAGATCTCGACAAAATCTCAGTCCCTGTGCGAGATCTCGTGAGATTTCTTGCAAAATGATATTTTTTTAAAAAAAAGAAGTATTGGGACACCCTGGGATGCCCCAGGGCACCAGCTGGCTTACCTCACCCCAGGCTGCTGGCCTCTGGTCCAATGGCTGCTTGCTGCTCCCTACCTCCACGCTGCATTCTGCAGAGCTGAGTTTGCTCTCTGCCTCCCCGAATGCTGCACTCTACAGAGATGACCTGGGACCTGGCAGTAAATGATCTGACTGGGGCAGTTGTGTGCAACATTTTAATCAGTCCCTGTTTCAGAGGGACCGATCAGAGATGCCCTGTGTGCTGCCCTGATGTTAGTCCCCCTGGAAACAGGGACTAATTAGAGTGTTGCATTCAACTGGGAAGAGACTTCCCTGCTCTCTTCCATACTTGGATAATTTAGGGCGTTTTCACATGAACAAAGTAATCCTTGATAGAATCAGAGCTAATTATCGAGTATTCAGAAACTCCTGTTTGTTCAGATGGACATTTTAATGCTAGCTAACGTTAATCCTTGATAGTCTGTGTGAACACAACCTTGCTGTTAATAAGAATTTACAGTCCTCCTGGATGAATTTGCAATCCTGTGGTGCTTTGCGGACGTGCTCAGCACGATGATGTACGGGCAGGTGAGGATCTGGACCCACCTCTTCCTGAGCGCCCCCCTTAAGCAGCCCTGTTAATTTCCCTCGACTCTTTCCCACAGTAAATTGGGGGAGACCCTGCACGATACGCCCCCCCTGTACCAAGGTCCCTTCCCAGGCAAGTGCACTCTGCCCCCCTGCACCTTGGTGGCCCGTTCCTCTGTCCAGCTGGCTGTGTGCAGTTTTCTTTTTTTTTAAATATCTCTGCGCTGGCCCCACTTTGATCTTTTCTGAGTTTAATTAAAAAACGGCTGTCCGTCACAGTAACTATTTTCCCGGCATGCTGGGATTCACTCATCCCTAATGAATCCAATCTCGCTTTATTTGGCGGGACATCTTTCCTACAAAGGTTTTTATTTAATGTTGAAGCAGAAATCGCTGGTGCGGGGAGGGGAGACAAAATTAAATGGCCTCGGATTTGGGGAAACTGGAGGCTTATCCTAAATGCATGGGTGTGTGTGTGTGTGTCCTCTAGGAATTATCCAAAGCAGCAGGGAGGAGGAGGACGGCAGGGGTGATAGCCTGCTGCAGAGAAGAGGGGTTCAGAGGGGCTTGACAAACCGGGCTGGGGCTATAGGCAGAGCTCCTTAGGGTTAATGCAAGAGGTCCATTACCTGTGGGCGCTACAGCTTTGCTCTTGGAATTTAGATTCCATTCATTGCTGCTAAATGGAGGTTTAGAGGTTTGGGCGTGTCTGTGGGGAACCCTGAAAGCTCACTTTGCTTCCCCCAGCACTCACTGTATAGCCAAATTACTGGAGTTTAGGAAGCTCTCCTTTTGGGGACAACCCTCTCACTGGGCAGATGCTGCGGATGGTGCAGGAGGTCTTAGCAACCCATTTAGAAGAAGGAATTCTGCAAAGATTGGGATGACCCAGCTGAATTTCAGCCCCAAACAAGAGTGGGCTGCACGCTGACCTCGGTGCCCCTCCCTGCTGTTATCGCGTCCTTGCCAGACACCGACAATCATCCCCCCAACACAGCTCTGGAGCGATGTACAGGTGGGCAGAAGGAGGAATTTGCGATCCTGTGGTGCTTTGCAAATGTGCTCAGCACGATGATGTACAGGCGGGCAGAGGATTTGGAGGACGATCCTCTTCCTGAGCTTCCCCCCCCACCCGCCTGTCAGCGCCATGTACCAGAGAGCAAGAAGTGGCGGTCAGGTCTCTGTGGCTTTAATCAAGGATTGATTCACTAATCCTTGATAATCGTTCACATGGACACTAGCTAGGATATCTTTCCTCCTTTGACATCCGGATATTCTAAACCCTAGCAACTGAGGGTTTATAAATACTGAATTTTTCTTTAATTCTTGATGATGAGCTCGGATTTGTGGTGTTCACACAGACAGCTGACATAGGAATTAAGGCCTTCCCCATCATGCTGCACTCTGCAGAGCTGACCTGGAACCCAACAGTAAATTAACCCCTTCCCCGAACCAGGGCTGGCCTTAGAATTTTCAGCTGTTCCATCTGATCCCAGTCCCCTCCATCACCTACTGCAGGTGAAAGGGCAAACCCCCCCAACAGCCTGCTGGCCAACCTTGGCCTCTGCCCAGCCCCCTCCCCTTCTGCTGACACAACTTTGCCCTAGCCAGAATTCTCCTGGCAGACACCTCTGGAATGGCTGTGATACATCACTGGAAGAGGAGAAAGACCTCCTCTTCCTTGCAGGGAGTCAATGTTTCAGCATATTCCCTTCAGTCTGAAACAGTATTGGTAACTCCAGAGAAAGAGGTGAGCACTTCTCTCTCTTTTTGGGATTAATGTGTCCAGGGCAGTTTTCTCTTCTCCTCTGCTTATCTTTGTCTTGGGTATGGATGAGAAAAGCAAAAGGGAAAGATCCCTCAAATAGAAGACAAACTATGGGACAACAAACCTGTTGTCCCGTGATTAGTCTTTGGGTAAGGATAAAACACTCTTCCTTTCCAGTCTTGACATGTTTTAGCTGAAAGCCAGTCAGGTCTTGCAAAGATTATTGGAGTGACTATTCAGTTCCAGCATATGCATAATGGGAACATGTTTGATTTAGAGATGTCTCCTCAGCTTTTTTATTTGCCAAGACTATTCTTTAAAAGTCATAACTCTTTGAGTAATGGAAATTCCCTGAAATTCTTGTTCTTGGAAGATACATAGTAACAGGAATGACTGCATTCATCCACCTGAGGTGGAGAATTAGGAACCTAGCGAGTGATGGTGTTGGAGGCCTGAGGTTTGGTTCAAGGTAGGGGTCAGGAGTTTCATCCCATGTTAGGATGCCAGTGCCATAATAAGCCTTGGAGCCAGATAGCCACTAGCATGGTTGGAGTCTAGCAGCCAAGGCTGTCAGGATCCAGGAGTCAAGAGAACTGAACTCAAACGTACGTCATTGGTTTGGGACTGACATTTGACGGATAGTGTGTTCTGTTCTGCTCTGATTTTGCATTGAGACATCTGAGGCCAGATGTCATCGCTCATGACATCTGAGTTTGGCAAAGCTATGGCTAGCAAGATAACAACTTGCCCCAAGTGAGTCAGACCTTTGAACAGACATAAGATTTAGAGAAATATTGGTGGATTCTTATGCTTTCTGGATCCTTATGGCTGACATTTTAAAGCCTTTCTCTGTGGGCTAGCAAGATTTTAGCAGTGAAAGCTGAGATGCTATTGTAATAAGTAGCACGACTCCAGGAGCTAGGGTTTTAAGGAAAAGACAAAACCCACAAGACACCTCAGAATAAAATCAAGAGATGCAGCAACATTATAGCTGGCCACACAGACACAGAAAGCTGACCACATACTTTCAGAGGATGAAAGTTCACAGGAGAGAATTAGACCTACATGGGAATTTAGAGACACTGGCTTTCTTTGTTGCTTGGCAGACGAGCACAAGTATCATAATAGGACACTATAATAATAGAACACTAGAGGAGAATGCTATCCTTTAAAATACTGGTTAATCTGACTGTTTTAAATCTCAAAGGCTAACTGCATCAATTTTAAGGAAATCTGCTTGGTTTTATATCTTAATTTGAACCATTGGGTTTTCTGGACTACCCTGTTGGATCCGAGCAGGCATGTGAGACAGTGAGGCTTCAAGATGAGCTGAGGAAGGGATGTAGAATCAGATGGAAAATCTCTTCTGTCTTAGCTTGGTAGGTAGGATAGAGAGTTAAAGCTTCTATTCGAGCTTTATGCCGCATCTGGATTCAGATCCACCAAAGATCTTGTCGGGGTCTGTGGCGATCCCTCTGGACTCTGGGACTTTTTGGTGCCACCAGCCTGTTTCTCCTCACCTCCCAAGGGTCAGGCCTGTGGAGGAGTAACAGGCTGGTGGCAGCGAAAAGTCCCAGAGTCCAGAGGGATCGCCACAGGGTCGCCCTGTGGAGAGTGGAAAGTGAGGGGCCTGATACTCTGAATAGCAAGCAGTATCTCTTTTTTGGTAAAAGGCAAATTTATGATGTAAAAGAAGGAATAACAAGTCACTGCTTTTTGCCTTTGCTTTGCTGTTCACCATCTAGAACTAGCCAGTAACCTCTGACTGTTGAGAGCTGTGAGTAAATAAATAGCAGGAAGTGGATCACTCCATTATGACCTGTTGTGTACTTCCCTGAAGTGACTGAAGCTGGCCCCTGTTGGAGACAGGATGCTGGGCTAGTTGGACCATTGGTTTGACCCGGTATGTGCCACTTACGTTCCGCAGTGTCGCTCAGAATACTAGTTGGGTCAGTTCTGGTTCAGTACCAGTTCTGGCTGCTGAAAGATGGGGTAGGTCAGGACACTTGGGAGGGGGGAAGCAGGGCACCAACTAGACAAACTTGTAAACAACTGACAATGACAACTTTTTTTAACAGGTAGCAATAAAGACCTGGTTATCCAGACCTTGCTTATGTGGATGCTTCCTTCTTCCAGAGGCACTGCTGCTTGTAATTCAGATAAATGAAGCAGCCATATGGATACGCTGAGGTGGCTGAAGGGGCAGGGGAGAGTGGGTGTTTTTAAACAAGAGCGGTGGGGAGAGGGGTCCGTGGCCGCTCCGTGGGATGGGCATGGGGTGTCCATGCATGGCAAGTGTGTGGGGAGTGCTTCGCATGGGTGGCTCCCTGCATGGCTGCCCCGTCCACGGAGGCAGCCACCCTGGCCCGCAGAATGCTCCGTGCTTGGCCATGGGGGGCGGATGGATGGATCATGGGAGCACACCTCCCCACGCACCGATTCAAACGAGTGGGTTGCCACGTGGATTTTGGGGAGCCATGTGTGGAGGTGTCTCATTTAAAAACACCCAGTGAGGCAAGAGACACTCACTCCTCATTCAGACACCACTTCCTATGTCCCCCAAAGCATCTGGGCAAGCAGGTATGTGCTGTATTGACAACCACGGTTTTTTTGCTGGCAGCAATGTAAAAACAATAGTTTCTAATGACTGCTAGTAAATTTACTAATGGTTGGCAACCCTGGGACCCTCCCTGGACCCTTCCTGCCACACTTATTCTGGCTGGGATGTAATGTGCCCAGCTTTCCCTGCCGCTGGATACGGCCCAGTTGTAGAACTAGGAAATTGCAAAGGGCAGGCATGCGTCGCAGCAACATGGTATGTTTCTGCTCTGGCACTGCAGACGGAGAGCCTCTTCTGGCATTTCAGCTGGGACTCTGGGACAGAGGAAGTTTAGAAAGGAGAGAGGGGTCTTACAGAGTGGAGAGATGGGGAAACCAAGTTAATTTAATCTCCTGCCTACTAGCTTTGAGTCCTGAAGACAGGCATACCCTTCTGCCAGCTTCACAAGATACCTCCTGTTCCCAGTGACATGGCTTTCACCTGGGCATAGGAGAGGATGTGTGTTTGGGAGCCTGTTGCCCTGGATAAATTCCTGTTATGCCAGCCACCCATTCAACCACTGTACATTTACCAGTGTAACCCGTAAGTTGTTGACGATCAGTGTCTGCAGCTTACCAAATTTAAGAGTCAAATCAAATTTATTAAAATCAGGCACTAGGCCATGAAATGTTACATCAAAGATGATAAACAATCATAACACATACAATATTACAGAAATACACACTACAAAGACAAATGTAAATCCAAATAGGCTCAATGCAAACAAGTAACCAGAATAATAAAACATAAGGATAGATTAACATTTTAACAGTCCCAAAAGGAGACTCTAGGGGTGGGACGCCAGGCAAAATATTGGTATCGGTTTCTTTCAGTTTTGGCTTCCCTGTCTCTCGGATCTCCTATCGGTATTGGCTCTCCTGGTGTCTGTTCTTTTCCCCATTGAAGTCGATGGGAAATTTTCCCATCGACTTCAATGGAAAAGAGAGCTCTCCGAGACACAGGGAAGCCCACCGAAAAACCCTGGGCATTCCCCCTCCCCTCCCCCCCCCTCCTGGCCTCGGAGGCTGGGGGTGGGGATCCATTACCCCTAACACCCCCACCCGCCAGGGCCTGACTTTACCCAACCCCCGGGGCCCCTGTATTTAACTTACTGTTGTTGTCAGTCTGGAGGGTAGGGGTCACAGCCGCCATCTGGGCCACTGACTCAGCTACTGGTGGCTGGGCCTCCTTTACTGCGAGCCGGCTCTGCTGCCCGGTTGCCGGGCTTTCTCTGCTGCAGGCTTGTGGAGAAGGCCCAGCTGCTTGGCTTTGGAGCCAGCTCCTGCCACTAGTCAGCAGCTGAGGAGGCCCGGCCACTGGCAGTGAAGCCAGCCCCTCTGTCGGGCAACCGGGCCTTCTCTTCCTTCTTCTTACAGGTTAGGTCCTTGAAGAAAATGCCGCTGGATTCGCAGCGGTGCAGCACACATGCGCAAAATGATCACCGAGACCATTCTGTGCATGTGCAGCCCTAATCCTATGCGGGCAGCAAAGAGAGAGTTCTTTGCTGCCCTCATAACATCTGCTAAATCCCGTCCGGCGGAGCTGTTTCAGGTTGTACGGGGGCTGGTCAGTCCAGCCTCCCTCAACCCTGGGGTGGAGTCATCATCTGCCCGCTGTGACCTTTTTGTGGATTATTTTGCAGAGAAAATTGTTCGTATTCACCAAGACCTCGATGCCACACTTAATACAGTGGAGGTCGTAGAGGGTGTAGAAGCCCTGGCTTGTCCAATTTTGTGGGATCGCTTTCAGTCGGTGACACCCGCTGATGTGGTGGATGTGTTTGGGGCAGTTCGAGCCACTTCTTGCGAATTAGATCCGTGCCCATCCTGGCTGGTTAAGAGCTGCTGGTAGACAATGGGGCCGTTGTTGGCCGGGGTGGTCAGTGCCTCCCTGCGGGAGGGCAGAGTGCTGGGCTGCCTCAAGGAGGAGGTGGTGCGGCCTCTGCTCAACAAACCATCACTTGATGCTGACTCCCCTGCCAGCTATCAGCCTGTCTCTAACCTTCCCTTTTGGGGGAAGGTTATTGAATGGGTGGTGGCTCAGCAGCTCCAGGGGCATCTTGACTGCGTCAGTTATCTTGATCCCTCCTAGTCTGGCTTTCCTCCGGATCATGGCACTGAGACAGCACTTGTGGCCCTGGTGGATGATCTCCGCCGTGAAAAGGACCAGGGTCGTTCGACCCTATTGGTCCTATTAGATCTGTCAGCAGCATTCAATACCATTGACCATGAGATGTTGGTGACGCACCTGTGGGACAGTTCAGGGGTGGGCAGGATCGTTCTTGAATGGTTCCGCTCATTCCTGACTGGGAGAACTCAGCGGGTGGTATACATTGACTGCTTTTCATCTTACCAAGACCTCTCGTGTGGGGTTCCGCAGGGTTCTGTCTTGTCCCCTCTCCTGTTCAATGTGTATATGCAGCCACTTGGTGAGGTGATCAGAGGTTTCAGGGTGAGGTGTCATCAGTATGTGGATCACACCCAACTGTACCTCACATTTTCAACTGACCCAGGCCCGGATGTCTTGGTGCTTACCCAGTGTTTGGCAGCTGTGGGGGACTGAATGAGGGCAAATCGACTGTGACTGAATCCTGACAAGATGGAGGTGATGTTAGTGGGTAAGTCGGGGGAGATGACGGCTCCCTCGATTGATGGGGTCTGTCCTCCGCTGACTTCCCAGGTATGGAACCTGGGGGTGCTCCTCAATGCACAGCTCTGCCGGGATCTCCAGGTGGAGGCTGTGGCAAGGAGTGCCTTCCGCCAGTTACATCTGGTGTGGCGGCTTTGGCTGCTGGTTTCGGTTTCAGACCTGGCCATGATCATCCATGCTTTTATTATCTTTTGGTTAGACTACTGTAATGTGCTTTACGTGGGGCTACCTATGGTGACGGCTCGGAAGCTGCAGCTAGTGCAGAATGCGGCGGCCCGGCTCTTGGTGGGACTGGGCCGCCGGGAGCATTTTACACGAGTGCTCCGATCTCTGCACTGACTGCCAATAGTCTTCCGGGCCTGATTCAAAGTGTTGGTTTTGACCTATAAAAGCTTACACGGCTTGGGCCCTGCCTACTTGCGAGATCGCCTCACTCCCCGGGTTATGGATCAGCCCCTGCAGTCGGCCAGAGTCGCCATGTTGGAGGTCCCCCGGATTTCCTGGGGGGCCACGCAGGATAGGGCATTTTTGGTGGCCGCACCGCACTTCTGAAATTCCCTCCTGGTGAGGACCCGTCTGGGCCCGGACCTCCCAACCTTTCTTAGGAACTGTAAGACCTGGCTGTTCCGTCAGGCGTTTGGTGAAGGAGAGGGGATAATGGGATTGTTGGGGCGGGGGTGGGGAGAATGCGAAGGTGGGTGGGTTTTTTCTTTTTCTTATTATTATTACATTTATTGAGGGATGACACTTTTAACGTGTTGTTATATTATTGTTTTATTAATGCTGTTAGCCACTCCGAGCTGCCTGTGGCAGGAGGTGGCGGGGTATACATTTTAAAAATAAATAAATAAATAGTCCATTGCCATGTCATTTTGAAAGAGGACAGCTGTTCTGTGCATGCACGGAATGGCTCCCCACACCGGAGGCCCAGCTGGCAGCTGTGACCCCCACCCTCCAGACAAGCAACAGTAAGTAAAGTACAGAGGCCCCGGGGGTTGAGGGTGGCCCTGGTGGGTGGGTGTTAGGTGTAATGATCCCCACCTCCACCCTCTGAGGAGAGGGGTGAGGTGGAAGAGGTTTCCCTTTCTTCTCATTGAAGTCATTGGGAGGACTTCCCATTGACTTCAGTGGGAACAGCAGATCCAAGAATTGGAAACCAAGATGGGTCCCATTCTCGGATCTCTCGATTTTAACCGAGAAACTTTCAGCCTCTTCCTGTTAAAACCGAAATTGAAAGTCCCATCCCTAATTACTACCATTATATAGGCATTCTAATCTTCCTGACTACCTGGATGAACAAAGAGACTTTGTGAAGGATCAAGGTTGTTACTGGCCAGTAGGCACTGACCAAAAGGTACTCAATCTGTTGGGCTACTGTAAAAATGGGTGCTTAAAAAAGCAACTGTGCTAATAATTTTATCTCCAATAGCAGCAGCATTTTTACATTAAAGTGAATAATGTGGGAGTTTGATACCCCCCCCCCCCGATAGTGCCCAGTGTGAGGGTGAACTCAGATCGTTATGAAGTAAAAGGAGAGCAGGGTTTCTCCTGCCTTTCCTAGTTTAAAACCTTTCTTGCTCTAGGCTCATGCTGTGGGGCATAGTGGAATCGATATGTGTGTGTGTTCATGGGGAGGTTGTGAGGATGGAAGGATGTGTCACTGCTCCCCTTCTTTGGCTGTATCAGACATTGGGGATTGGTTCTGCTACAGTGCTTTTTGCATTCTGGTGGAGAGAAGCTGCTAAAGCCTCAACTCTACTGAATGGTGAAGTATCCTAATAAGCTGCCTTCTTTTAAGACGTTATCAATTCTGAGATGAATTGAAACGACTCTAGAATAGTTATTTTCTCTTTGACTTGTTCCTGCTTAGTGGTAGGCAGAGGATTTGGAGGAAAGAGGCAGCCTTTTGGTTTGGGGAATTGGTTCATTTTCAAATGCTCAGTCATGTAGCTGTGGGTGAAATGACCTCATTTGCCCTCAGCAGGTATCCTACAGGCTCAGTCTCGTACCATAGCCTTTGGTAGGCTTCGGACAGGGTGCCAACAGATGGTAAATACCATTAATGGACAAAGAAGATGAGAGAGAACTATTCTCTACTGCACAGTAACAAGAATCTGGAGTATTCCTTTGCTGTCATCAAGGAACTCTGTGCAGCACAGTGAGAGTGTGCAGGCACTGGCAGGGCTAGCCCAGGGCTTTCCTACCCTGGGTGAATCACCATGCTGTGTCATCATTGTGTGCTCCTCTGCCTGTGAGTTGAGCACATCACGCTTCTGCCGCTGAGTTAATGAGGCTCTGCTCCTGTGCCTGTTAGACTTAGGGTGTTAATACATGAGAGGGTCCGTGGTCGTTATGTGGGTTCCCCCCACAGCCGCCACCCACAGTTTCTACATGGGACCAAAATAACCAGGCAGACTTTCCTCCCTGCTGCGGTCCGCCTGTGTATTTTTGTGCCTCCCTCCACCATAGAGTTGCAGCCACTCACCCGACACTCTAGGCTGGTGCCTGTGACTCCATAGTACTGAGCATGTATGCACGCCCCAACACACGGGAGGCGGCCCTGGGGCAATGCGTTGCCCTGGATTTGCCTGCACAGCGGGCTCCACATTTCCTTGATTGAAGCCATGTGGAGTGGGCCAGAGGGTGAACATCTGGCAACTACATGATACATGAGCAGGTGAATCCAGGGCTAATGGGGGCAAATGTGGGGAAACATCTTGTTTGTTAATGCCATTAGTGTAATTTGGCTCTGATAGCAGGGACTGCAGAATCTATATCCAGCCATGTGCGAAATGCAAGATTTCCTCTCTGCCACCAACAGCAGGAAAGGGTTGGCAGCTACCCTATACCTTTCTAGTGAGGCAATAACATTTTTACCTTTATATATAATTTAAAGATCAAGTTTGAAGCACCTTGTGTCTCCCTAATTTTAAGCCTGGTTTCTTGTGTAAAATTGCTTGCGTGATCAATCTCTATGTGTGTCCCATAATAACGTTTGATCCTGCAGGCCAGTTTCAGCCAAAATCGGAGGAGGAGCAGAAGGACCAAAGGTTAGTAGGGACCCAAAATGTGTAACTATAGGTGTACTGGGAGTGGGGATATGGTCCCTTTTGTAGGAAACCAGACTTTGCTAGTTTGGGTGCTTACTGCATAGAACTTTTTTCGTGTGTGGGGGAAGAGGAGTGTGTGCTGTACATCTTCCAAAATTCCTTTCCTCAAGCAAATCTGAATGTTGGGACATTGTGTAAAGCAACTCTCAGTACTGTGCACATCCAGAAACTGCTGTGTATCTATCGGGTTGTCTATGAGAAACCTTCACTATCTCCCTAGGTGCTTCAGCCCATACACAGAGGAAAGGGAAATAGCTAATGACCTGGGTTTAGTCTACAAGCCCTGTATCAAACACCATTTTTAGCATGCAGTCAAAGAACTCCCGTTGCCAGTTCTCATGATTTATTGCAAGTCTCATGATATAAGGAGGGTTCTTTAAAGCTTTCTTTTTTAAAAGTGCATTTCTGGCCCTTGTGTTACGAAATAATTCCAATCTCACGAATACAGCCCCTCGTATATACTTTAGCCTAGCCGGTTGAGGGCTAGAATTAATCGTTAGTGGGGCTTGTTGATCATTATCAGGGAAGTAAATTTATTAATTGCATAAAGCAACAAGGCAGTTTATATAAATGGTTCCTGATCTTGGCACCACTTACACACTAGTAAATTCAATATTTTGGGTATTTTACGCGGCCGGATGGTAGGAGGCTGGTGGTAGGCTGGTCCCAGTAAGCGAGGAGGGGAGCCCAGACGATGCTGAAGAGGAGAGCACTGTTCTTTGAGTTTGTTGAGATGGATGGAGGAAAAGACCATGGTACTCACTGCAAAACTAATGGAATCAAGCTCTAAGCCCAAGCCATGCTGGTTCTGGCTTTCATTATATACAGTTCCCGGGCAATGCAAGCCGGTGGGAGGTATCAAGTTATGGATATCACCTCCCTTGTGTCCGAAGGAGAGGGTCTGTGGGAAAGAGGGGAGGTCATCACTTTTCTTCCGCAGTGAAGGGGGTCTTTCCATTGTTTGGGGATCATTGTGAGCTCATCACCACCTTATTGTAACACCCTGTCCATCCTGGCCTTGGGGGATCAGTTCCTATCGGAGCCACCCACTCTGGGCGTACTAGGTTGTCCTCCAGATGTTGATGGTTTCAGGGCAGCAGGATTATCTTGTCAACCCACCCTTGGTTTATTTGTGGTTCGTTTTGGCCAAAGACAGCAACCTGCATACCTGATTGCTTCTTCAATGATGTATAGAACTATTGTCTTAAATCCATCAGTCAGCAATTACAGGCATCTGGGCTTGTCATGTAGGCTTCTCTGGGCCTCTTAGCTGTAATGTGTGCATGGGGGGGGGGGTCTCCTCTCCTCTGACTCCATTCCTTTATAGCATTGTTCTTAAGAGTAGTTTTTAAGACGGAGTCACAAAGCCTGCTCTCTTCATAATGCAGGTTGTAGTCTTCGGGCCTAGCTCCCTTCTATCTTCCTTTCTTCATGGCAGGACAACATAGGATATTAATATAAAAACAGGTTCCATTGTTATAGTTGTTGTACAGAAAACCTTGAAAAATTGACTGCAGTGTGTCTGAAACTAAAGGCTCAGAAATGGAGACCAATTACAAACCACAAGAATTCCTTAAAAAAAAAAAAAAGGATGGGGTTGGCAGTATTGGGCTGCTTTTAAACGTGCACGGCGCACACGCAGCATAAAATCATGCCGCGTGTAAATATCCCATGTGTGGGATTTAGACGCAATATTTTGCGCATCAAAGCCAGTCTCGCGTTCTTTTACAGCCCTGAATGAAATACCTCAATGTCGAGGTATTTAATTCACAGCCAGGGCCGGCCCCAGGCATGCACGACATGTGTGGTCGCACATGGCCCCGTGGGAGCTGGGAGCCCCGCTCCTGGAGCCTGGTCTGTTGCGCTGCCAGTGTGCGCTGCTGCGCCTGAATTCAAATCCAGGCTGGCCTGACCCCGCTGTGTGAGCTGCTGGCTAAACTGAATCAGCTGGGTGGGGTGGGGGTGGGGGAGTGGGGGAGTCCTTCCCCATGCCCTGTTCCTTCCCGTGTACAGGCAGCAGGTCTGCTGCGTGTCGTCCCCCACCCCACCCCCGCAGCAAAATCAGGAGCCAGGGCCCCACTGTCAGAACCTCTAGCCCTAGCCAGATCAGCTGAGCTCAGTTTGGGAGTCTCTCCCCTCGGACCCTTGCCTCACCACTTGCAGTGGCTCTGCTGCAGGGCCCCACACACAGACAGCAAAATTGGGAGGTGCCCGCCTCCTCCGAATGCCAGAGACAGGAAGCGCCTGAACCTGCTGGTGGTGAGAATGTTGAGAGCCATCTCAAAGAACCTTGTTTACAAGGTAGCAACCTTCTGTTCTTCTTTGAGTGGCTCCTCCCATTCTCACAAATGGGAGCGTACCTAGCCTAGATCAAGGCGGTGGGGGAATTTTCTTATAGAATAAAAACAACATACCTCTGCAAGCAAAAAGTGTGTAAGTTTATTCTGTTAACTTAGTTTAAAAGTTCCTATTTTTTTGTTTGTTTAAACAACAAAACCGTTGTAAGTAAAATAGATTATTAATATTAAGTCTTAATTACAGAATTCAATATAGATACTCCCAGAGAGGTGTCAGATTCAGAACTGAGATGCAAAGCATAATGCTTAGTGAATGTATGCAGGGAACTCCAGGCCGCAGCCCTGCAGATCTTGAGAGGAGAGATGTTGCAAAATGCTGCTGTAGAAGCACCCAAACCTCTGAGCGAATGAGCGTTTAAATAGGCGGGGGTGAACTTCCTACCTGCTCATAGGCAAAGGAGATCAAATGCACTAACCATTTGGAGAAAGTTTGGGATGAAACTTTTTGCCCTAATTTGGGAAGGGAAGGGGAGAGGAACAAATTGTCAGTCTGTCTGCAGTGCTGGGTCTTGTCTAAATAGAGCAGGACCGCTCTCTTAACATCCAAAGTGTGAAATCTTGCTAAGATTTCTGACTGATGAGGTGGAGGGAGGAATACTGGAAGGACAAAACTTTTGTGCCATATGAAATCTGGACACCGCTTTAGGGATAAACGACGGATGGAGAGAGATCTCTATCCTGTCTGGGAAGACTGAGAAGTAAGGCTCCTTGATAGATATAGCAGCAACTTCACACCCGCCTAGGGGACATGATGGCAACCAAAAAGGCAGTCTTCAGAGACCAGTGGAACAGGTCAGATTGTTCTGCAGGTTCAAAAGGGTGTTTTGTCAGTTGATCTAGAACAAGATTCAGATTCCACTGAGAAACAGAGTGTTTGTGAGGGGGAAACAAATTAATTAGTCCCTTAAGAAACTTTTCTACCAGAGGGAGACCAAAAAGGGATTGGGAATTTGGGAGGGCAACATGCTGGGTTATTGCTGAGAGATGCATTCTTATAGAAGAGTGCGCAAGGCCCTACTCAGCCAGGTCCAACAAGTATTGAAGGACTAGTGGCACGGTTACCTGATCTACTGAGATGGATCTCCCAGATAACCAATAGGATAATCTCTTCCATTTGGAATCATATGATCTTTTAGTAGATTGTTTCAAATCACTATCCAGCACCAGATTTAATTTAAGAACAATTTGGGATGGACAATTTAAGAACCCACCTGAAGCAGGGTCAATGGTATGCAGTTATTGATCTAAAAGATGCTTATTTTCATGTTAGATTGCATACCTCCTGTAGAAGATTTTTCCGTTTCACCCATGACTCCATGCATTTTCAGTTTTGTTCATTACCATTTGGACTCTCCTCGGCCCCTAGGGTCTTTACTAAGGTTATGGCCCCAGTCATAGCTTTCCTTCGTAAGCAGGGCATTGCCATTTCCCCCTACCTAAATGACTGGTTACTAATACCCCAGACACCTTAAATGCCAACCTTCGCTTCACTCTAGATCTATGCATAAAGCTGGGACTAACTATAAACGTACAGAAGTCCTGTCTGTCTCCTAAATGTCTTGTTGAAAAAGACATTTGTTCTGTTATTACTATATATGAACACTTTTGCTTGATTATTTTCATTTGTTTTGACTATTACTGCCAAATTCTTGCAAAAAATCAATAATGCCCTGCCCTCCATCTCCTCCTGTTCCCTCCCTGTATTGGCAGGAGGTGAAATGGGGAGAGGGGGCTAGATGAGGGGGTACTTTGGCATGTTGGGGGTGGTTTAAGCAAGGGGGTGGATGGATCTGTGAGACAAGTGTAAAGGGGATGTTCTGTGTGGGAAGCTAAGGGGTAAAAAGTGCTGGGACTAAAAAGGGCCCAAGGCATGTGTGCAGATATGATCGACATTTATGCAGCATATGCAATTTTTTGTATTTGTGTAAATGGGTGGGGCCTAATTATGCAAATTAGGCCCCGCACCAAGACTTCGCACATGGCCCCACAAACAAACCCTAGGGCCGGCCCTGTTCGCGGCTTTAAAAGAACGTGCAACCGGCTTTAATACGCGAAATGTCGCATCTAAATCCCACATGCGGTATATTTAAACGCAGCATGATTTTATGCTGCATGTGCACTGTGCATGTTTAAAAGTGGCCTTGGATCTCAGCAGTCATGAGTGAGGACAAATACTTGGTCTTTGATATAACAAACTTACAAATAAGTTGAAATGTAGAGGGGAGGCAATGCTGATATGGACAGGAGGGCTTTGGGTTCCCTGGGAAAAGAGGGAGTGGTTGCATATGTGGGGATGGAGCTGTAGTTTTTTCTGTTTTTCCAGCTTCAAAGATGACTCAGCCCCTTCTTGCTGGTTGGCAATGATAAGAAACTTCCTGTAGAATAACAAATTGTACTTTATCACTTCCTGCCTGAAGGTCTCCAAAACCCCAATGCAAAAAAATGCTCACCATAGGTGCAAGCCTGTCCTCACTGAAATCAATGGCTCAGCTCCGACTGACTGGGTGAGAACCACATCACAAATGCTTTCCTGAGCTGGGGCCAAAGTGCAGATTTAACAATCTTGAGTTAACCATTAAGCAATAGTTAAGTATTGATACCAATCAATAGTTTACTGAAGAATCAGAAAATCAAGAATGAATCAAATCTACTTGGTGGTTACAGAGATCTCAGTAGGACTTAGGTGACCTGTTCAATTAGGCAGTTAACTAAGCAACGTCTAGTCAAAATGTGTAACATTTAAGTAGCTTAATATAACTACCCATCCATTGTAGCTATATGGTGCATTGTCCTTCTGAGTTCAAAGTGTTACCCTATTTAATTACAAATTATTACATAACTAGTTTTCTAAGAGTCTAATTTACTTCCCTTTATGGGCGTTTTCACACAAGACGCTTTCCACCTACTCCCCACCCACTCACTATACATGTTTCAGGGCACCCAAAGAGAAACACTGCGTGCCCTGTAACATGTATAGTGGGTGGGTGGATAGTGTTGTGTGAAAATGCCCTGTCTTGCACAGTTATGTTCTTCTAATTATGTAACTTTTGAACCAATCATCCTCAGCTCTTGCCTGAGCTAATACTTTCCCAGTATTTTAGCAGGCCCCAAGCAACATTTTGCTGGGCTCACAGCGAGCTCATAATGCAGACCCTCTTCTTATCTTACACAGACATGCTAATTAATGAGAGAAAGAAGTATAGATTATTTCTGAGAAGAGACATGGATAGACCTGAACACTTCTGAACTTTTCTGACTTTAAAGTCACAAATGACCTTGCTACAGTCTATTTTTCTTGCAAGCTCACTCTCAAGAGATGAAATGGCAAGATGACATAAGCATTCCATTGTCATTTCAGATTGCCTGTAGCTTTTGATGAGTGCCAGCTTGCTGAAACTTCTCTTAGCTTCTGCTACAATCTTTGGCAAAGTACAGAAAATCCATAGGGCTGCACATATTTCAGTAGAAATAAATTAGTCCCTGGAGGATGAGTAGCTCACTCTTCTCTGTCCCTGGAACTCAGGCCTCAGGTCTTCTAAGCACCCTGGAGGACCAGCTCACTGTTCAGAATGTTGCTTCTGACTGGCTTATGTAATTTTTGCAAGAACAGATGAGACCTGGCTAGAGTTACTATTACAGCTGAAACTCACCCTTGCAATTCTTGAAACTCTCAGTGACAACCAGGTCCTCGCTGAGATTTTCAAGAACGGGTTGAAAATCTTGCAAGAAGAAGTTGAGACTTAGCCGATTCGTAAAAGGAAGTTCAAGTTAGCCTCGCTGCAAGGCCTAATCTTGTTCCTCCAAGGAGGCTGAGGTCTATGGATCAATGAATGTCTTAAGCCCCTTCACTACAGACTTGCAGGAAGGTAGTGGTATTATCTCAGCTATACAGATGAGAAACTCGTGGGACGTAGAGGGGAAAGAATTGCCAAACATGAAACGGTCAGAACTGGGAGCAGAATCTGGACCTCCTAACTTCTAGAAAACACCCCCCACCCCTAATAAAGAGCTCCTTTCCTACCTTTTGTTCTGGAATTTGAAGTATTGTGTTGCCCTTTCCAGGTGAACCCTGAGTATTTAATCCTTTTGACCCCAAGTGCCATTGAAAAATTAAGCCCTCTTGACTCCATGCCAGCAGAACCTGTACCTGCTAGGAAACTCTGGGGCTGTGTGGGTCGACTTTCTTTCTTTAGTGAGGCCTGAAATGTGAAGCTTTAAGTGGAAATGATCTGAAGGCTGGTGAAGCATGAAATGTCCATCAGGCCTCAAATACAGTTTGGCTCAGACTGACTGCAAAACTGTAATCCCCCTGAAAACCACAGCTGTGGCTTTAGGATCAATGATAAAGTCCGCTAACTTAGCTAGCCCCGCTTGCAATGACATTGTGACTACTACTGATAAAACAAAGTCCGTATCAAAATTACAGTCAAAACTCTTTCAGCCAATTTTGAGTTGCGATCACAAAAAATTAATTTCCATTCGTTTTAATAATAACTAAAGTTCCCAGACAAAAAACTTCAAGATAGCTACAGATGGGAATATCTTTCTTATGTAAAGCATCAGCATGTTAAGAACCTGGGAATTTCACACTAGACCTATCCAAATGAGTGACTAACTGTAGATGCATTATGACATGGGCATTTCCACCTCTTTTCATAATCTAAATCTTCTGATTTTAGAGAGGGTGATTGCTGTGTTGGGCCCAAATGTAAGAAATGGAGGCAGAGTAGCTCGGATGGCATCTTTTATTGGACCAACCTGAATAAACAAGCATACAGGCCACGCAAAGTCTGTCCTCAGAATTTAAAAAATCAAGAATGAATCAAATTTACTTGGTGGTTACAGAACAGAATCAGAACTATACAGCAAATGCAGAAGGGATAAATATCTGTCAGTGACCTGAGAGGGGGTGTTTTTTCTCTACAGACCCTTTCTCAAGTCACACACACCCACCCCTCAGTGGCAGCGGTGTTTGTATCCCGCCACCTCCAGGACCTATTTCGGGACGTTCGGACTCCTCAATAACCGTTGGCGGGGACCACATTTTAATTTCTTATTTAATATTCCTTGATTAGGCACAACCCCAGGGTATCCTCTCAGCTACATCAGGCTATACTCTTGAGCCTCGCAGGGCTCTGAACCCTTTTTAATCACCCACCAGGCTAGGTGCCTAAGCCTTGCAGGGCTCCCCTTTTTATACCCAGAGCCTCGCAGGACTCTGAACAACAACCAGGATCTTAAGGGCTCTCAGCCCAGTCCACACTATTGTCCCTTAGTCCTTCACTTCAGGGCTCTTCTAGCCCCCTTTTTAAGACTCCCTCCTCTGAGGGATCTAGTGGGCATCCCTGCACTATCCACAGCCCTTCCGGGCAACAATGTCAAAAGTCCTTGCCCCTAAGCGGGCAACAGGTGCGAACTAACCTGCTCCCCTTAGGTGGTGTCCTTTTCTTCTGTGTGGCGCTATGCCGCTACTCACAGTTCCTGTCTTCAGCCCCGTTCCTGGGCCCTTTCTCTCACCGGCTCTCTGGCTTCAAGCTCCTCAGTCAGAACACCCTTCCTCCTCGCTCTGTCCCATCAGCCAGCTCTATTCATGCCGACCCGCTTCTGGGAGCACGCCGCTTCTTCTCGTGGCCTCAGCTGCCGCTTGTCTATTTCAGGCGGTGGGTTTAAAGCCTGCACTACCAAGAGAGCTGCCGCCTGCCGTTCTCTTAAAGGGCCAGCCCTTGTTGGCCAACTGGATCAGGGGCACTCCACACTTCCCTTTTATACCCCCCTATCCACTCCCTCCAGTGTTGGATGTGATGATAGCCTGCATTTCCACGCTTTGACCTGTGTGTAATTGCGGGCTACCATCATGGTTGAATGCAACGCCAGATGTTAGCCCAGGATGTTTCCCGGGCAGTGTTGACACTTAGTCCAGGCTGTGGCTCAGGAACATCCTCAGGTTATAGCCCAGGCCAAGCACCAACGTGGCCGGGAAATGGCTGCCCAGCTGGGAGTAAAGTGGGCTATCATGTCTGATAGCTTGGTTTACCTGGACCTCGTCTGGAGTCCTGGCATTTCTGGGCACCATGGCAGCCATCACTGGCCGCCATGGCTCCCCATCAGCTCATGGGGGTGGGACAGTGCATGCAGTGTGCGGGTAGGCGGACACACATCTGTGCATCTCCCCATCCCCTGCCTGGCCCAGCTGTTGTCACGTTTGTTCAGTGGCTGGGCCAATTCCCGGCCAGAATAATGGCTTCCATCACTGCCCAGGTAAGTCCTTGTTGCCAGCGGGAGCCATCACTTCTGTTTTCACCCCTAGTAGTCTTATGTATTCCTGTCCTGCATTTGCTCAGTCTGGAAGGCTGCTACTGGAGGGGCCTGGTTTGGCTTGGGCTACTGATACCTGGGTCTGCTTTGTCTACTCCCACCCATCTGACTCTAAAAGGACTTCAGATTCTGAAGGCAAGGCTATCGCTATTTGGCACCCAGAGGTTGGGATTGAGTCTTCCCTTTTTGTCTTGTCTTTTAATGGTTTTTAGAGGGGTGTGGGATTTTGTTTTTAATTGGTTTTAAATGTTTTTGTGGGGTGGGGTGTGAGGGGGGAATGGTGAGTCGGTGGGGAATGGAAGTGCTACAACTACCCTGTGAGAGGGAGGGTATGGACCTGGGGAAAGAGTGGCCTCTCTGTGAGAGGGGCACAGGGGGAAAGGGTGGGAGGGAAAGGATTATAGGGGGTATTTATTTATTATTTATTATTTATTTATTTTTATTTCTTTACATTTTTTAGACGCATGACATCTCGGGGTGACCTACAAAAGCAAAATATCAACAAGAAAAAATTTAAAAATAAAAACAACATTTTAAAAATCTATAAAACACATTCCCCCACCCCCACCTCCCTTCATCCCCTCCAAAGGCCTGGGCGAACAGCCAGGTCTTACAGGCTCGGCGAAAAGCCAACAGACCTGGGGCCAGGGAGTTGCGGCACAGCCAACGAGAACGCCCTCTCCATTGTGGCCCCCCGTTTTACACAGGGGACCTCCAGGAAGGCGCCCCCGGAAGACTGAAGGGGTTGTCCTGGGGCACGGAGGGCGAGGCGGTCCCTAAGATATGAGGGGCCCATGCCTGTGAAGAGACGGGCCGCTGCATTCTGCACTAGCTGCAGCCTCCAAACCTGCGTCAAGGGAAGCCTCATGTAGAGCGTGTTACAGTAGTCTAGCCTCAAGGTGATGGAGGCATGAATGAGGGTGAGGGTGGCCAGGTAGGGCCTGGAAATGTACGGCCGCAGCCTCCACACCAGATACAACTGGCAGCCTCAGCCACCACCTCCACCTGTCGGTCCAGGCGGAGGTCTGAGTCCAATAACTCCAGACTCTGAACCTGCTGGGCTACAGGAGAGCGGACCCCCCCTACCAGGGGGGCCAACACCTCCCTCGCCCTACCCACCACCATTACCTCTGTCTTGTCGGGATTGAGCCTCGGGACGTTGATAGACGATCCCACTGAGAAGCGGGATCATCCAGCGCCGGCATCCATCCCCCGGCTTCCTCTCTCTGCCGTGTCTGCTGTTCAGACACAGCAAAGAGTCTTTGTGCGCAGGTGCGCCCTTCCGCGCATGCGCACAAGCCCAGGGAACCCGGAAGTGCGGCGTTAAGCCGGCACTTCGGGGATCCGCATTGGAGGGGGCAGGATCGCCTGCCCCCTCCGACGGGGGATAACATGCGGCCCAAACGCATAGATGAGCGCAAATAAAGGCGGCTGATCAAAGGATCAGCCACCTTTTTTGTCTCGTCTATAAACGGCCTCAGTCTGCTCTGCTACATCCAATCCGCCACGGCCTCCAAACACTGGGAAAGTACTGAGATGGCAGGACCTGGGTTGGTTGAAAAGGAGAGGTACAGCTGTGTATCATCAGCATATTGGTGATATTGCACCCCGAACCCTCTCACGATCTCCCCCAAGGGCTGCATATACACATTAAACAGTAGTGGAGACAGAATTGAATCCTGCAGAACGCCACAGTTTAAGGCCCAGGGGCTAGATGTTTCAGCACCCAACACCACCCGCTGGCTTCTCTCTGAGAGGAATGAACAGAACCACCCAAGGACAATCCCGTCCAGACCCCCCCAGAGCTCGCAGTCGTCTTAACAGCAGCCCATGGTCCATGGTATAAAAAGTGACCGAGAGATCTAGCAGGATCAGAAATGTTGAATGTAACTGCGTCCATCTCTTGGCGGAGATTGTCCACCAAGGCCACCAACGCCGTCTCAGTACCATAGCCAGGGCGGAACCCAGACTGAAAAGGGTCGAGGAAACCGATGCTGTCCAGATGACCCTGGAGCTGCCATGCCACCTCCCGTTCAATAATCTTCCCTAAAAAGGGGAGATTAGAGACAGGTCGGTAGCTGGCGACACATCCAAAGTTGACTTCTTCAACAGGGGGCGCACCACAGCCTCCTTGAGACTGGGTGACAATCTTCCCTGCCGAAGGGACGCGTTGACTACCCTTGCCAGCACCGTCCCCAAAGTCTCCCTGGAGGCTTTCATCAACTAGGACAGGCATAGATCTAATCCGCAACTGGTGGCTCTGATCGACCCCAGGAGGACATCCACCACATTGGCTGGCGTCACTTCCTGAAACTCATCCCAAGAAAATGGACCAGAAGGGGCCTCCATAGCCTCGCGCTCTTCTCCCACTGTTCCTAATCCGGTGTCAAAGTCACTCTGTATCCGAGTGATCTTGTCTGCAAAGTAGGTGGCAAATTCCTCACAGCGGGCCTGGGACAAGTTCCCGTCCAGGCGGAGGGAGGCTGGACTGACCAGCCCCCGTACCACCCAGAACAGCTCTGCTGGACGCGACTTTGCAGACGGTATGAGGGCAGCAAAGAATTCTTTCTTTGCTGTCTTCACAGCCTCAACATAGGACCGGAAATGGGCCCTATGGAGAAGTCAATCGGATTCAGAATGAGTCCGACCCCAGCATCACTCTAGTCGCCTGCTTCATACACCGCAGCCCCTCAGTAAACCAAGGGGCCCTGCAGTGACGAGATGGAGGCAGGGGATGTCTCGGAGCCACCCTGTCGATGACCTCCCCCATCAGGGTGTTCCAATATTGGACCAGCTCATCGACAGAGTGACCGTCAGGGTCTAAGGTTAACTCCCTCAGGACCTCTTGGAACCGCCAGGTTGGGTATGAGTTGGGTAGGGAGAAGGGAGGGATTTCCTCGCCTGCTGGCCTGCCTCTGAGGATGCTGGCCTTGGGGGTCCCTGTTTGGCCATCCCATCCCACAGACCTTGATGGGCCCTTTGAGTGTTGTCATTTTGGAGGGGGTAATTGTTAATTAGGAGCCGGGAAGGGGAACCTTTCTGGAGCAGGGAGGAGAAGGGGAAGCTATTGAGGTCGTATTGGGCATGGGAAGGTATAGGGGTGGGTGGGAGGATAGACCATCCAGGCTTTTGGGAGAGACACTTGAACCACTTTCAGACACACACACACACACACCCATGCGCATATCCTGGCTGCGGGAGGGTACACGCAGGGATGCAGAGCAGGAAATCGAGCTCTGAATCCCTGTGCGTGTCTGCCAGCAATGCCGCATGGGGGGGAGGCCTTTCAGACCAGCGGATCCCCGCGCGTATCCTGGCTGCACATTCCCTCCCGCAACCAGAATATGTGTGGGGGGAGGGGGGAAATGTCTGAAAGTGGTCTTGGTGTCTGTTCCAGCCATCCTATGTCCTTGTTGGGGTGGTAGACCGGTTAGGCTGGTATGCCCCTGGAGACTGATGAATCCGATTGGTTTCCAGAACTCTCTGGGGAATGTACCCACTGACCTTGATGGCTGCTCTGTCCATGACCTGGTTGCCTTGTGGAATGACATCTTAACCATGGCCATTGACACTGTTGCACCCAGGTATCCGCTCTCACCACTTCATCAGCACTGGTCTCCCTGGTATATAGAGGACCTGAGGTGGTTGAAGTGGAAGCGTAGGTGGTTAGAGCACAGGTGGCGCTTGATTTGTTCTGAAGCGACTGATTGCAGCATAGATCATTTTTGAGTGACTATGCTGTGACTGTGATGGCAGTGAAGAAAGCTTTCTTCTCCGCTATCATAGGGTCTGCAAAGTCTTGTCTAGTGGAGCTGTTCCGAGTGATGAGGGATCTGGTTAACACAGCCGGTCTCTACCAAGACACAGTCATCTAATGTCCACTGTGACATTTTTATTAATTTGTTGACAAAATCGCTCTTATTCATCATGACTTGGGTGCTACCATTTTAACTACAGAGTCAGAATTTGGGGTTATGGAAGCTCAGTCTTGTCCTGTTTATTTGGATAAGTTTCAGTTGGCATCTTCCACCAATGCTGGGGAGGTGCTTGGGGTGATGAGGGCAACCACTTGTGAATAAGATCTTTGCCCGTCCTGGCTAGTGAAAGCAAGCCGGGAGACACTGGGGCTGTTGTTGGCTGGGGTTGTCAATGCCTCCCTACGGGAAGGGAGGGTGACAGATGCCTTTAAACAATGGTGGTCCAGTCCCTACTTAAGGAACCATCTTTCGACACTGACTCCCTGTCAGGGGCCGGTGGTGCCCTTACCTGAGAGGGAGGGGAGCCCCTATCTCAGAGAGCCCCGCGTGCCAGAGGAGCCAAGGCGGGGATAAGGGAGAAGATCAGGAGCGGCGTTGAGCCGGGTGGGTGCATGCGCAGTAGCACAGAAGCACCACGACGCTCATAGCGCTTGAAACAGCAAGCGCTGCGGCAGGGGGCGGGGCTAGCAGCATAAAGGCTGCAGGCTGACTTCCCTCGGTGCTGGTAATCAAGGCTTCCTTGTGAGACTGGCCTCCTGTTCACTACCCTGTAAACGCAGCAGCAGCTTGTGGAGAGTGGTAAGCATGGAGAGTGTTGGAGCGAGGGTAGAGAGTGTTGGAGCGAGGGTAGAGGTGAGTGAGTGCGAGGGTGCGGGTGCTGAGGTGTGGGACAGTGAAAGGGTGGGTGTGCGTAGCCAACCTTTTCCCCTTGTTCCCCTCTGTGTGTAAGTCAACCCTTTCCCCTGGGGCATCCCTGTCGTGGGTGTCCTCCCTGTACCATCCCCCACCTGCACAGTGTGTGGTGTGATAGCCCTGGGTGCAGCACAAAGGATTACCGGGCCCTATGATGATCTAGGCTCGCTCCTGTTCCAGCTCAAGGCCACTTAAGATTCTGAGGGCAGTTGTGGAAGATCACGTGTGTGTGGGTGGCAGCCCTTCCTCCTCCGAGCTGCTTGCAGGAGGGGTGGGGTATAAATATATTAATTAAATAAATAAATATAGGTTGGTGGGATATAAATATATTAATTAAATAAATAAATATAGGTTGGTCCGCCCTCGGAGGCTGATGGAACCTCAGCGGTTCCAAGAGGTCCTGAGGGAATTAACCTTGGACCCAGATGGCCACTCTGTCAATGAGCTAGTCCAGCATTGGAACATCTTGCTGGGGGAGGCCATTGACAGGTTGGCTCCGAGAAGCCCCCTGCCTCTGTCTTGTCACCGCAGGGCCCCTTGGTTTCCTGACGGTCTGCAGTGTATGAAGCAAGTAGGCAGGAGGCTAGAGCAACACTGGCATTGGACTCGCTCTGACTCCGACCGACTTCTCCATAGGGCCCATTTGCGTTCATATGTTGAGGCTGTGAGGGCAGCAAAGAAGGAATTCTTTGCTGTCCTCATAGCGTCTGTGAAGTCACGCCCGGCGGAGCTGTTTAGGGTGGTGCGGGGGCTGGTCAGTCCGGCCTCCCTCTGCCTGGACGGGGACTTGTCCCAGGCCCGCTGTGAGGAGTTTGTCACCTACTTCACAGACAAGATCACTCAGATTCAGAGGGACTTTGACACTGGGTTGGGGGCAGTGGGTGGAGAGCGCAAGGTGACGGAGGCCCCGTCTGGTCCAATTTTGTGGGGGGAGTTTCAGGATGTGACGCCAGTCGATGCGGTGGATGTCCTGGGATCTGTGAGAGCCACCAGTTGTGAACTTGATCCTTGCCCGTTCTGGTTGGTGAAAGCCTCCAGAGAGACATTGGGGACGGTAGTGGCGAAAGTGGTTAATGTGTCCCTGCAGCAGGGGAGGCTGTCGCCTAGCCTCAAAGAGGCTGTGGTGCGCCCCCTGCTGAAAAAATCATAATTGGATGTGGACGCACTCGCCAGCTACCGACCTGTCTCTGACCTTCCCTTTTTAGGGAAGGTTATTGAGCGGGTGGTGGCGATCCAGCTCCAGGCGCATCTGGACAGCATCTGTTTCCTGGACCCTTTTCAATCTGGGTTCTGTCCCGGCTATGGCACTGAGACAGCGTTGGTGGCCTTGGTCGACGATCTCCACCGGGAGATGGACACAGGATATTCTACATTTCTTATCCTGCTAGATCTCTCGGCCGCTTTTGATACTGTGGACCATGGGCTGCTGTTGAGACGGCTGCGTGACTTGGGGGGTCTGGACGGGACTGTTCTTGAATGGTTCCACTCATTCCTCTCTGGGAGAAGCCAGCGGGTGGTGTTGGGAGCTGAAACATCTTGCCCCTGTGCCTTGTCCTGCGGCGTTCCGCAGGATTCCATTCTGTCTCCACTATTATTTAATATATATATGCAGCCCTTGGGGGAGGTTGTGAGGGAGTTCGGGGTGCGATGTCATATGCTGATGATACTCAGTAGGGGCGGGAAAACCGGTAAATCCGGTATCTGATAATGCCGGTACCGGGCGTACCAGCATTATCGGATTCGACCCGGTAATCCGGTCCGGGTACCGGATTCCGGGGTACCGGATTTTTTTTACATTGCAGCCATTTAAAAATGGCTGCAATGTAAAAAA
>QEPC01012458.1:1933154-1944688 GCA_003113815.1 Sphenodon punctatus
CTCCCCTCCAACACAACCCAACCCTACAGGGGTCAGGACCAACAATTTTTTGGGTTTGTTTGTTAAGAATAATTTTTAAAAAGACAGCATGACCGGCCCCCAGCCCGGCCCCGGCCCACCGGGAATCCTCCCGGTGCATTCAATGGCCAATCCGCCCCTGGTTACATTTTGTTATACATGTTACAAGGCACGCAGAGCACACCTACAACCCTGCAACATGTATTTATCAGTGTTAGAATGTCTGTGTGAAAAGGGCCTTCTGTCTCTTCCTGTCCCAAGAGTCATGCATTCAGCATGGTTTACAGTGAACCAAAATACATACGTTAAAAACTATTAAATAAAACTAATTAAAATCTACCCATATCCCCTAATCTCGACACATATCCTCTAATCTCTAGACCATTCACAGCCACCAAGCCCACCTAAACAAAGGAGCAGGATGGGACAAGGAGTCCAGTGGATGTGCAGGACACAAGTAGTATTTTATTTTGCCAATTCACATGGGAAGAGCTTACAAGAGTACCACTATCTCCCCCTCTCCCCCCCCCCCAAAAAAAATCAGGCTTCATTAACATTTCAATTCACTTAAACTTTCCATCACTGTCTGTTCCCACTCTCCCTCCTGAGCCTTTGTCCTTTCTGTTAGGTCTCTAATTTATATTGTAGGCTTATATGGGCAGGGACCTCTTCTTTCTACACAGTTTCCAAGTGCCATGAATGCTAAGGGGGCTGTGCAAGTTAAAATTCAATAGGTGTCTAGGACTGGAAGATTGAAAGATTTCACATGATAAGTTTTGGGGAAATTAATTGGATGAAAAGCCTAGGGTTTCTAATAAGTCATGTTTGTATTAACGTAGAGTTAACCCAACCAGCTAGTATGGGTAAAATATGACTTACACGTTTTTAACTGCTGGTGTCTTTGTGCAATAAATGGTGGCTAACAGCATGCTCATTAAAATATGTTTGCAGATAAAACCTTGGAACCATCAAGGAAATGTGAGGTAGACAGAGGATCTGATTCTCTAAGCATTGCTTACTTAGCCACTTACATGTTTTTTAGTTACTCCCTTTTCATAGATGCAAGTGAGTGTAGGAGGTGCACCACAGTAGAGGACCAGCACAGAATGCTGATTATTAAGAGAAGATTTTGGCCAGAACATCAACTGTTCATGTAGTCCGCTATATGTATTTCTAAAGATTTTTTCCCTAAGGCAATCTTTTACTTTACAGTGTATTCCAACTGTACATTTTGTTCATAGGAGTGAAAATGATTTTATATGCTGTTCTGTTCATCTGCTCATTCTGAAGAGATGGTACAAAACCTGCTGAGCCAGCTTCAGCCCTGATGTAATTCCATTAAATTATTGGCTTTTGGAGGGTTCCTGAGGATTCAAACAGGATTCAGACTTCAGCCCACTGGTCTGACCCTCCCAAACCTGGCCACTTCAGAGAGCTGTGCATTCTTTGCAGTGTATTAAATGCTAGCTATATTTTGCATGTGTGTCACTTACAATCTCTTTGAAGAAATAAGTCTGTTCATCAATAGGATACTATATTTTTTCCTTTTGGAAGGCAGAAATTTGGAGTCGGAGACCTAAACAGCTAGAATAAATTGCCTGTCTTGAAATGGGCAACCTTGCTGTTTGTTTTTTGTTTTTGAACAAAGCCACCTTGGTAAGATTAAGGCTGCATTCACATCTGCGGCAGCGGTGGCTGCAGAGGGAGGGGCGAGGGAAGACGTGGCAACGGGGAGGAGCTGGATGACAGGAAAAGAGCCGGTGGGAACTGGGATCTGCCGCGGCTTCTTTCACGCATGTCAAGGCAGGATTTTGCACCCTCACATGCGCAAGAGAAGCCCCCTTCGCCGCCATAATGGCGGCGACGGGAAAATTGCCGCGCTCCCCGTCGGGAGATACAGGGAAGGAAGGAGCGTGCTGCATCCAGGCAGCTAGGAAGAACGCCTGGCCCGGGCTGAGGTTGCCTGGCAGCCGAATTGTTGCACGTGCGCAGTGGCGCCGCGCGGGCCGACGGGGAGCGGTCCCGCCCCTTTTTCTCGGAGGGCGGGTCCGCTGGGGCCGCGTGGAGGCGGCATTCGTCCTGAGACCTGCAAACAAGCAGCAGCAGGCACCGGCGCTGCTGCAGAGGCCAGGATTGTGCAAGAAAAAAATGGGGCGCACCAAAAAGAAGGGAGCGGCGGCAGCACAAAAGAGGAGCCGTCCCCAGGCAACGCAGGCAACTGGGCAAGGGGCGGGGGAGGATGCTGGGGGGATCTCTGTGGGGGAACCATCCAGGGCTGATCTTATTGCCCGCCTCGAGGCCTGCGAGGCCATGTTGCGGGCCCGCGATGCCTCCCCAGGAACGAGTGGGGCACAAGTGGGGCATGCAAACTGCCCACGAGGGAGGTCAGGGAACAGTTGCAAGAGGGCTGGGGCAGGAGATTGAGAGTCCCCAGGGCAGTAACCAGGCCACAGGGGATAAACCCAGGAGGGGCACCAGGGCAGTCTCCACACCAGCTCGATATAGGGATGAAGGGTTGGATACCGGGTCAGGAGTGAACCTGAGGCCAGAGGTGGGGCAGCGCCAAGGGCGGATACAGGGCCCGTGCGATAACCCCCCCGCCCAGGCCTGGGCGGAGCGGGGCAACCTTCCCCAAGGGTCAGGGATGCGGCTCGCTGAGTCACAAGCAGTGGGTCTGCCTGGGGTCCAGGCTGATTATACAACCGGCCCAACTAGTGGGGCACCCCAGTGGGACCCCTTTGGTATCCCTGGCCTGGCACAGTATCAGCTACAGAGGGCAATGGGCCCACCTACCTCAAGCACGAGGGCTAACCTTTCCGGGCAAGACCTGCCCGGTTTCATGTCCGCAGACACGGGGGATCAACCACCGCCGCAACGGAGGCGGCGGCAGGGACAAGAGGAACAAGATCGCAGGGGGGACGAAGCACTGTGGCAGAGGGTCCTGGCTATAGAAAATACGCTACGAGACCAAGCGGAAGGGACAGCGAGATCAGATGGGGCTGATCAACAGCAGAGACAGAATAATCCGAACAGGGGAGCACAAGGTGAGTACAGCGGGGATATGGGGGAAACAAGGGATGAGGCGCTAAGCCATAATTATATCCCCGAGAGAAGGGAGAGATTAAGGGTAACTGTGGGCGAACAAGCCCAAGGAAATTTTGGGATAAGGCCCCAGAAAACATCTGACCCGCAATTGAAGAAGGTGGATGGGGTGTGGGCATGGGTTTTGCCTGCCATACCTCCAGTAGTCGAGGTGGAGGGCTTACCCACCCCTATACACAGGGAGAACAGTAACAGAGGCCATATCGAAGGGATAGACGCCCCCTCCACGTCAGGCAGCAAAGGGCCACAAGGGGCAGGGGGATTCGGCGCTTTACCACCAATTCGACCACCGGGGGGTGCTATTGCAGATGTAGCAGCCCCGTTTGGAAGCCATTTAACTCAGGCGACCAAGGAAAAAATATGGCGAGGAGATTACGTGGACTTATATGCATTGTTATTTAGTGATCCAATCGTGGATCATACAGAAAACGAAAAGGAAAAAGACGGGGAAAAATATAAACGACCTAAAGCTGACCGGAACTGGGCTAATTGGACTGCGGCCTTTGCCATATATATGGGGGTAGTGATGCAGAGCGACCCGGGCCGAGGTTTAGAATTACATAAATATGCAGACATAGTTCGCAGGGCCCATGGGACCGGCCCTCCTGGCGCATGGCTCCGTTACGACGAAGCCTTCCGCCATAGGGCTGCAAACATGCCAGGCCTGCGATGGGACATACACGCACCAGACATATGGCTGGAGAGTATGGTGGATGCTACCAGGGCTCCTAGGTCTGACAGCGGGCATCCTTTGGTGCGTGGGGGAGTGGCACTCGCCAACGAGCCTTACAGGGGCGAGAACCGAAAAAAGGCAACAGGGGGCCCTGGCGTCTGCTGGGAATATAATTCGTCGGGGCGATGTAATAGGTCGCAGTGCCGCTTTCGCCACCGGTGCTCCAGTTGTGGAGGAGGGCACCCTGAGAGCACATGCTATCGCCCCCGACAAAAGACAGGCTATCCAAGACCTGGTCCAGGAGGAGGAACAGGAAAAGGCGGTCAAGGACCCCGCACACAAAAGGGGCCCGACACCAATACGAATTGAAGCCCTAGAGAGAGCATTAGAAGCACATCCAGATAGGAGGGAGGTGGAATATGTAGTACAAGGATTCAGAGAGGGTTTCTTAATCCCGGCAGGCCCAGTCAAACATCACATATCAGGCAAGAACCTAAAATCTGTGGAAGGTAGGGAAGAAATAGTAAAGGAAAAAATAGATAAGGAACTGGCGGAAGGTAGGATCGCTGGCCCTTATGACCAACCACCCATGCCCAATATGGTTATATCCCCATTGGGCATAGTACCCAAGAAAGCCAGTGGGCAATTTAGGCTGATACACCACTTGTCACACCCACGGGGTTCTTCTGTAAACGATGCTATACCAAGGGAATTGGCGACCATACGGTACGCCTCCTTTGATGTAGCCATCGATAAGACCAGGAGAATGGGAATTGGGGCAATGTTAGCCAAGTGTGATGTTAAATCAGCATTCCGCTTGCTACCAGTGCACCCGAGCAGTTTCCACCTTCTGGGTTTTCAATTTAGGGGCAAATATTATTACGATCGAGCAATGCCCATGGGTTGCTCGATATCATGTTCGGCTTTCGAACGATTTAGTTCGTTGGTCGAATGGATATTCAGACAAAGGTGGAAAAGGGGTGACTTGACCAAATACCTCGACGATTTCCTGATTATATGCCCACCACAAGAAAGTGAATGCTTTGAGGCACTGCGACGCTTTCAGGAGATGGCCGAGGAATTGGGAATACCACTCGCCCCGGAAAAGACAGAGGGTCCATCAACATTAATTACCTATTTGGGAATAGAAATTGACACGAAAGCTAAATTGTCCAGACTGCCAGAAGATAAATTGGGGGAACTGCGAGTCAAGATTGAAGAAAGTAGGCTTGCCCGTAAGGTCACGGTTCGTACCCTCCAGTCATTGGTGGGCAGTCTCAATTTCGCGTGCCGGGTCGTTGCACCCGGTAGAGCATTTTTATCCAGATTATACAAAAAATTGAAGGGAACTTTGCCACCTCATTATAGGATCAGGGTCACACAAGACATCAGGCAGGACCTTGAGACATGGCACGACTTCCTTGTAAATCATAATGGAGTAAATTTTTGGAGAGATAAATGGCTGTTGCACAGTGACTTACAAGTTCAGTCCGATGCCGCTGGTGGTGCGGGGTTCGGACTGTATTTCAAGACACAGTGGTGCTCTGAGCCGTGGCCTCAGGAATGGCATGACAAGGGCATAACGAGAGACCTTACATTTCTAGAACTGTTCCCTATAGTAGTAGCAGTACTGCTATGGGGACAACAGTTCGCTAATCGCACAGTCTTATTTTGGTGCGATAACATGGCGGTTGTACATGTAATTAACACAATGTCTTCTCGTTCCACACGAGTCATGTCCCTGGTAAGGAAAATGGTGGGAGCCTGCTTACGGAACAATATTTTGTTCACGGCCCGGCACGTTCCAGGGATTAATAACGAAGTAGCCGACGCATTGTCTCGATTTCAGATCACGCGTTTTCGCGAACTAGCGCCAGAGGCCAAGGAATTCCCCGAGCCCCTCCCCCCGGGGATATGGCAACTTGGGAAGTAGAACTTCAGAGTATCGTGCGGGGATCCTTGGCCCCTAGGACACAGACAGCGTACGGTAGGGCTTTTCGGGAGTTTCAAGACTTTAGGTCAAGCAACGGGTGGTCAAGGGATTTCCCCATAAGGGAACCAGAGATATTGCAATTCGCCATGTACCTTAGGAAAAAAGGTTTGGCGGTGGGTACCATAGGAGGGAAGATGGCTGCGCTGACGTTCGTTAGCAGATTGAAAGGATATCCCCCTCCAGATAAAGGTTTTTATTTGAGGCATATGTTAGAGAGTTGGGCCAGGGCAGCCCCTGCCTCCGCGAGTACACGAGACCCAATTACAACACCTATTTTAATTAGAATCATTGAAACATTACCCAGGGTGTGTAATGACGCTTTGGAGACACAATTATTTAGTACGGCATACTCCATAACATACTTCGGGGGTTTTAGAATAAGCGAGGTGGTAGCATTATCCCGTGGGGACAGCTCTGGCCGGGCACTAAAGATCGATGATATGGACTTGGCCCCGGAAGTAGTGTCACTGAGATTGAAACGATCAAAAACGGACCAGAGGGGTAAGGGAGCCACAGTTCGGCTTTTTAGTTCCGGGGCAAAAGTGATCTGCCCAGTGGAGCTAATGAGACGTTATCTAGGTGTTCGGCCACCAGTGAGCGGAAACTTGTTTATACATGGCGATAGAACCCCATTAACAAGTTACCAATTTAATGCCATCTTGAAAACGGCACTTAGTCTGGCAGGTATTTCTTCGAGCCACTTTAGGTCGCATTCCTTTAGAATTGGGGCTGCCTCGGCGGCCGCCGCCTCTGGATTGCCAGTTGAGGCTATCAAAGCAGTAGGGAGGTGGCGATCCAACGCTTACAAGAAATATGTGAGGCCTAACTGTCACTAATGAAATTGTGTCTCCTGGTTAGGCATTAAGAAAAAACGAGCAGTATGGATCGTTGGACACAGTCTGGTGCGATGGGCCAGCAACGCTGCTCGAATGACGGCACAGGGGGTCCATCTGGGGTTAGAGGACCGAGCAAATATTGCATGGCATGGACAGGGTGGAATGAAGTGGCATCAGTTACTTCCAAAATTAAGAGCATTAAAGGGGGGAGACACCCCGCACGTTATTGTGATACACCTGGGGGAAAATGACCTTGTTGTTACAAAAGGAGTTAATTTAGTGATAAGAATGAAACAGGACATGTTGATAGTCCAGAGTTGGTTTGAGAAAGTTCACATAGTTTGGACCGGTTTAGTCCCTCGCCTTAAATGGGGCAGGGCCAGCAAGCCTGCGAGGGTTGATAAAGCTCGCAGAAATATTAATCGTGAAATGGCCAAGTGGATTGAGAGATCAGGAGGATCGATCCTTTGGCATGTAGACATCAAATATGGTAGAACAGATTTGTTCAGGGACGATGGCGTACATTTGTCGCAAGCAGGAAATGAGTTATACCTCAGGAATTTGGCCTGTCATATTAGGGAATTGTTTGAGATATAGGCGGTGGGGGCAAAGGGGATACCGCAATGGGTTCCCCTTTTTAGTGGCGGGGGTTCAGTATGCTATAGTAGGATAAATAGGTAAGAGTAGGTTAAGATGAGTCATCTCCTTAAGAGATGGGGAGAGAACACCCAGTGCCATGATGGGAGCAGCGGGCACTGGGGTTAACACCCTGGGAGGAGGGCCCAGACGGGTCAGCAAGTACATGCACGGTCTGCTGGCTTTGCGGGTTCTTACCTCCTTACTCAAAAACCCCAGTTGGGGTTGGTCCCCTTTCGGCCAGAGCCAGGGTGCTGTCGAAAGGGGAGTTATGTTGTTGGTACTGACAAGGGAGTGCACATCCCTGTCAGTAGCAGTGTTAAGAAGTTAAAGTAGCTAGCATACTGGACCCAGATTGCCTGAGCAATACCCACCGGCCTTGAGGAGGATTGAAATAAAGAGTGCGGCCATTTTGAAATCCAATACTGTCTCTGTGTCTCATTGGGGGGATGCGCCGGCAAGCCGCAGCAGATCCTCATTCACACTGGCTCTTTCCCTGTCATTCGGCTCCTCCTCGCTGGTGCGTCTTCCCTCACCGTTCTCTCTGCTGCCACCACTGCCGCAGATGTGAATGCGGCCTCAGATGCGGACTTAGCAATTTCTATGGATAGCAAAAATATACAGAGTTGCTACCAATTTGTTTTGGAGGAGAGACGTATAAAGTTTCATGCTTTGGGGGTTAAATTAATGTCCTATTACTGGGGATTAAGATAAGGCCTTCATGGGCTACAGATTTATATTTCCTACTAGATGAATTCTTACCCCTCCATCAATTAACTGGTGCAGGCCGCCATCATAGATGAACAGTGGGCTAGGGGACCATTGGTTTGATGCTGTACAGCAATTCTTATGTTCTTCATAGTTAAATTTGCAGGAGCTGCCACTGGTGAGTATTGTGGTCTCCTATTGCAGATTGTGTATCCTGCATTAAATAGTGATAGGCAGTAGGCACTATAGCAACACCTATAGATCAGTGGTTCTCAATTATTATTATTTTTGACCAACAGACCACTTTCAGATTTCTCATGGACCGCCATGAGAGCTGGCCATTGATGAATAGTGTAGGAAGTTTCACACTTTGCTGGTTCCATGTCTGTCTCTAGGGTGTGGGAGATGGCTGTACTCTGTGTGTGTGTGTGTGTGTGTGTGTGTGTGTGTGTGTGTGTGTGTGTGTGTGTGTGTGTGCGCGCGCGCGTGTGCGTGCGCTGGCAACAGGTCAATTGCCTGGGTCTGCACCCTTATGGCCGCAGCAGTAGTAGGGGCTAAATTCCACTTTGATGTAGCCTCAGCTGGCCCCTGATGAATTGTAAATTCGACTCGCACACCATGGCAAGTCCTGTGCAGAAATATGGTTCTGCACACGACTTGCCATGGCCTCATGGGCCACCAGTGGCTCATGAACTGTAGTGTTGGAATTGCTGCTATAGACAATCGGCATTTTTACACACACCTTAAAGTGCGGGTCTTTCAGTCTTCTGGGTTTACAAGTCCACAAGTAAGTTCCAGATGCATTTTTCACACACACACTGCCCTGAGGCAGTTCCTGTGTGCATTCTTCACACAAACACTGGCCTGAGGCAGCCTAAAGTAGCCGCAGCTGTAGACGTGAGGGGCTGCCATGGAAACCAAGTGACCACACTGCCTGGAGCAAAGCAGTTTACCAGAAGAACATTTTACACACAAAAGTTCTGGGAGAAGTTCTATGCAAAAGTTCAAAGAGCCAGATGCTTAAGATCTGGGTGAGAAATTTAGACACACAGAAAGTTCAGGATGTAACAGCAAACACGCAGGCGAAATGTGCGTGTAAAAACACCCACTGCTTACACTGTGTGGAAGGAGGCTGCAGCTAGATTGTGGGTACAGCCACACGATATGGTACCGTTATTTTTACCCCCAATTTAGGCACCATATTGCTTACCAAACTGCGGTACCATTCTACTGCTTGTGGGCCCTGTCCCAATCTCCCGCCACAGGGCTTTGAGTGGCGTGGCCACAGTACAGCCAGGGGTGGGATAGTGGGCGGGCCAGCCAGCGGAGGGTGGGTGAGGTGGGGCTGGGTGCCCGTGCACGTGGCCAGCGCCTTGGCCCATCCCGGGGTGTGGTGGGATGTCTGACAGCAGCCTGCCCGGTTGCCTCTGTATGTTGGGCCCAAGCCATTTAGGACTTTATAGGTAAATTCCAGTACCTTGAATTTGGTCCAGAGGTTATAGGAAGCCAGTGCAGACCCTGGGGGGGGCAGGCGAGGACTGTCTGCTGTTCTCTGCACTGGCCCTGAAGTGTGGCAGCTACGATTGACTGCCCTTGGGCACATGGAGAATCAGTCCTGCCCAGCTTGTCTGGCTGCACCCTGCATTATTACTGTTCTCCGAGGACTTTAATGAAAATTAGAGGCATACAGAAACTTGTTAGGGTGTGCTAGTGAGCAAAACTTTGTATATAGAATATAAAAAAACAAGATTCAAAACTATGTCATGCCAGATTTAGTCTGAGCAAAGAACTTGCTGACATCTTTCTAGGAATCCAAAGCCTGCTCCATCTAACATTACTAGTGAGATAAGCTGCATCTGTTCTCAGATTGGAGGGGAATGACCCATCCTGAATGGAAGGAACTGCATTGTAGGGACAATACTTTTGTTGCCCATCATCTCCTACCACATCAAGCCCATCTCAGAACTCTGCCAAAGTATTGCCTTTGCTGTAATGCCTGGTATTTCTAACCCCAACTATCTGGATAGGAAAACTGCAAACCAGAAAGTTCCCCCTAGTAGAGAGTGATCAAAATGCAGAGGAGAGCTGTTATCAAGGCTCAGTTAATGATGACACTGAAGACGAGAGCAACTGAGGCTTGAGGCTGAGCGCAGTGCACCACATTATTTTCCCTCCATCTTTGATGGGCAAATATGAGTCCATTGCATATCTCTTCCATGGCATGCACAAGCCTTGATTAAATTTGTATTAGTGAGGGGTGAATTTGATGCCACTGCAGATGGAGGCTCTAGCAGGAACAGATCAGAGTGCTGAGGGTCTTGTCAGTTCAAATTGATTGTCGAGCCCTGGAACTGAAGCAACACAGTAAGTTAAAAATTCAATCAATGCAACTGAATTTCATTTGGCTTCCAAACAAAATGCCAACAGCCCTGTATTCTGACATCTTCACTTAAAATAGAGTGAGTTTTTCACCACTGGATAAACATGCTGCATGCCACACACCTAACTGCATGGAAGATAACAACCCTCAGTGCAGCCAGGGGTTGCTTTATGGGAGAAGCGTGTGTGTGTTAGAATTCTCTTTTGCCCAGTCCATGAAAAGCAGGCTCAGGGAGGGGCGCAATAATATAAAATCAAATGCATACATTAAAGGGGAAAAAAATTAAAATATACCCACCCCTAAACTATCCCTAGGCCACCAAAAGCCCACTAAAAAACCCCCCACTCTATGTTGTTTCCAGAACATGCATACTAGGCTTTGGGAAACCTCAAGGGGAAGAGAATTCCACAACTGGGCAGCAGTCACTGAGAACAACGTCACCCACATCCTCACCGTCCGTACTTGGTGCACCCACCCCAGGTGACCAAAGTGAGTGCAATCAGACATAGGGAAGGAGGCGGTCTTAAAGATATGTTGGGCCCAAGCCATTTAGGGCTTTATAGGTAAATTTCAGTACTTTGAATTTGGTCCAGAGGTTATAGGAAGTCAGTGCAGACCCTGGAACGCTGGTGTGATATGCTCCCCTGTTTGTTGTTGTGTAGTAAGGCTGTGGCTATGTAGTCCACTGCAACAATTGGCTAAATTGAACAATAGGGAAGTATCCTGCGACTTTTGGTAACAAAACTTCAGACTTAACCACTTAAGTCGTTAGTTAATGGTTGCATCTCTTGGAGTGTGTCTTCTATAGAAAAATAAGTTGTGTTGGAACATGACTTTGAGTGGGTCACATGCAACCAGTAAAGACAGGGATGTGTTTAACATTGTGTTCCTTATTTCAAGTACGCCTTTGATCTCGAGTCCATGATGACCAACTAATATAAAGGCTTGTTGTTACTAGGGAAAAAAGGTTTTCCTAACCAGTGTTAAGCTAACACATTTTTACTATCATCTAGGGCATGTCCATGCAGGGGGTTAATACTTGTAATAATGAGAGCTTCTAACATGTTAGCTAATCGGTTAAATGAATTCTTGTGTAGATTAACATCTTTAAAGACGTGTTAGCTATACCCAGGGCCGGCCCCAGGGTTTGTGAGGCCATGTGCGAAGTCTTGGTGCGGGGGGGGGGGG
>QEPC01012458.1:1967495-1982993 GCA_003113815.1 Sphenodon punctatus
TTTTCTCCTTGTCTCCTCTCTTCTCCTCTCTCTGTCCTCCATCTTGTCCCATGCAGTCTGTACAGTATGGAAGCATGTCTTCGGAGTTCTTAGTAAAGTTCTGTTTTGAAGAAACTTCTGCTGTGTGTTATTCAACAGAAAGCTAACTCTACAATAATTAGTTGAAAACAGCTGGCTGTCACTATGGTAATATCTGTTTAAGTGAGGCTGAGAGTCAGGTAATTTAATAAAGCAAATAGATTTTGTTTTATTGTTGTCATTGTTTGGAAAGGGGAAGGTTTGCCAAGATTATTATTTGTGCGTGCACGTGTCTGTTTGTGGAGGAGGGATGCAGAGCAGGGCTGTTTCCTTTCTTCCTTGAAAAGTGTGTTTCCTGGGGCAGATGCACAGTGACTCCCTTTCATGTTCCCTGGTTCATCAGACCTGCTTGCAGTTGCAGCCATTTATTTAAAATATTTATATCCTGCCTCTTCTGCTCCCAGCAGCTCGAGGTGACTAACAGTAAACACACAAATACAAAAATAAACCAATAGAAATAATTTTAAAACAATACATTTTAATTCAGCTAAAACGGGGGAATAATCAGCCCCATACCCATCCCACCCACCCATCTCCCTCACAAATGCCTGGTGGAACAGCCAGGTCTTGTATCTTTGTCAAAAGAAGGCACCCCCAGCCAACCACAGGGGCTGTTCCAGGGCCCGAGGAATGAGGCGGTCCTACAGGTAGGCAGGGTCCAAGCCGTTTAGGGCTTTATAGATCAAAACCAATACCTTGAATCGGGCCTGGAAAACTACAGGCAGCCAGTGCAGTGAATGGAGCACCGGTGTAATGTGCTCATGGCAACCCGGGCCACCCTATTCTGCACCAGCTGCAGCTTCCAGACCATCACCATAGGTAGCCCCATGTAGAGCACATTACAATAGTCCAATCTTGAGGTAATGAAAGCATGGATGATAGTAGCCAGGTCGGAGTCAGATATATGGCCAAAGCTGCCGCAGCAGATGTAACTGGCGGAATGTGCTCCTCGCCACAGCATCCACCTGGACATCCAGACGGAGCTGGGTGTCGAGGAGCACTCCCAGACTGCAAACCTGGAAACCAATGGGGGTTGAACCCCATCAATAACAGGGGACATCACACCCATTGCCTTACTCACTAGCATCATCTCCATATTGTAGGGATTCGGCTTCAGTCAGCTTCAGTCCCCCACAGCCGCCAAACATCGGGTAAGCACTGAGACTGCGGTGTCTGGGTCAGATGAAAACGAGAGGTAGAGCTGGGTGTCATCAGCATATTGATGACACTGAACATCAAACCTTCTCACGACCTCGCCCAGCGGTTGCATATACACACTAAACAGGAGAGGGGACAAAATAAACCTTGCAGGACTCCACATGAGAGGTCCCGAGGAGATGAAGAACAATCCCCGAGCACCACCCGCTGAGTTCTTCTGGCCAGAAATGAGCAGAACCAGTCAAGGTCAATTCTGCCCACCCTGGCCTGGTTCTGCAAGCGAGTCACCAACATCTTGTGGTCAATAGTATAAAAAGCAGCCAACAGATCTAATAGAGTCAGCAGGGTTGATCGACCCCAATCCAATTCTCGGTGGAGGTCATCGACCAAAGCCACAAGCGCAGTCTCGGTACCAAAACCTGGACAAAAGCCAGACTGCAAGGAATCCAGGAAACTGATGCCAGTCAGATGCTCTTGCAACTGCCGAGCCATAACCCATTCAATAATCTTCCCTAAAAAGGGAAGATTAGAGACAGGCCAATAACTGGTGATGGCATCAATGTCAAGCGATGGTTTCTTGAGCAGAGGCTCCACCACCTCCTTGAGGCGGCTCAGCACTCTGCCCTCCCAAAGGGAGGCATTTACCACCTGCACCAGCAATGGCCCTAACGTCTTCCAGCTGGCCTTAACCAGCCAGGATGGGCATGGATCCAGTTCACAAAAGGGGCTCTGACAGCCCCAAGAGCATCCTCTGCATCAGAGGGCGACACCCACTGAAATTGATCCCATGAAACCAGACAAGGTGGGGCTTCCACAGCCTCTGGTTCTCCCATTGTATAAAGCGCGGCGTTGAAGTCACTGTGAATCCGGGTGATTTTATCTGCAAAATAGTCAACAAACAAGTCACAGCGAGCATCCAATGGTTCAGGTTCCAGGCAGAGGGAGGCTGGACTGGACTGGAGGCTGGAGCTCCCTCACCACCCAGAAAAGCTCTGCTGGACAAGACTTTGCAGATGCTATAAGGGTAGCCGTGATGACGAGCTAAGAAAGCTTTAATTTCTAAAGCTTGTATCGAGAAGGATGTGCAAGCAAGCCATGTAGAAACCACTGGTGGTGAACTTTAGTGTTAATAATAAAACAATTCTTAGCACTAAGAGCAGCTTTAATTAGAGGATCCCAGAGTGGTTTACTCACATTAATTAGGCCTGACAACACCCCTGAGAGGTAGGTAAAACATCTCTCTGATGTATTTATAGAACCCTAATTGCATGGTTGGCGACTTCTGTGATTTTATCCTGTGTTGCAATTCCAGGGGAGCTCTTTAAACCTAAAATAATGAGGTATCTGATCGAATTATGACAAACTCGGCTTTCATTAACAAAAAGTTTCTAGCCCTCATGATTGTGGAGGAAAAACTTGAAAATGATGAGTGCAGTGTAGAGGTTTGCCACGCAATCTGGTCCTGTCAGGATCAAGTCAGGCACAATCCACCAGAGCTGCTCAGGCAGGGCTGGCTCCCCAGCTTCAGGAGGCTGTGTCCGTCATGAAGTATTGTGATGTCATGATGCTCTGCAGGAAGTGTGGTCATATTGGAAAGGGATGGGGAAACACCTCAGCCCCATGCTTTTTCTGATGGAAGTCCCACCCCTTAATGGAGTGCTACAGCATTACCGTGCTCTGTGGGAACCCACTGGAACACATCAGTCTTGGGCTTGGGTTGGTCCCAGTGCAGTCAGATTTGGACAGCTTTGCTGCAGTGTACTCTATAAAAGAATCATCCTTTGGTGGGATAGCATACATACTAGGAGTTAACATGGGCATGACTCCCAGCATTCACTGTGCTGCTGAAGGATTGTGCTCTAACTGCCCAGAAATCAAGACACACAAAAAAAGCTCAGTTTGTAACGTCTCCTAAATTTTAAGGCACTCTTGATTTTTGTGGTCCTGACTTGTGATATTTGAACACTTGGAGCTGGGGAACCTGGAAATTTATTTATTTATACATACATAAACTTATTATCCTGCACCCTCCAGTCTAAAGGCAGCTTGGGGTAGCATACATGTAACAAAAAAACACATAAAGAATATTAAAAAACACAATAAAAGTTCAGAATACTATAAATACATTTAAAATACAAACTAAAACGAGCTATGAATCTCCATCCCCAACTCAACCCTCTCACCCACTACCCATCTCCCCCAACAAAAGCCTGGTGGAACAGCCAGGTCTTAGAATGGGTGTTTTTACACACACATTTCTCTTGCATGTTTGTTGCTACATCCTGAACTTTCTGTGTGTCTAAATCACTCACCCAGATCTTAAACATCCGGCTCTTTGAACTTCTTCGTAGAGTTTCTCCCAGAACTTTTGTGTGTAAAAAGTTCTGGTAAACTGCTTTGCTCCAGGCAACTGTGGTCGCTTGGTTTCCATGGCAGCCTGTCACATCTACAGCTGCGGCTACTTTAGGCTGCCTCAGGGCAGTGTTTGTGTGAAGAATGCACCCAGGAACTGCCTCAGGGCAATGTGTGTGTGAGAAATGCATCTGGAACTTACTTGTGGACTTGTAACCCAGAAGATTGAAAAATCCGGAACTTTAAGATATATGTTAAAATGCCCATTGTCGCTGGAAGGCAGGGAGATCCGGAACCAGACGAACCGTCACCAGGAGGGAGTTCCACAACCATGGATCAGCCACTGAGAACGCCCTCCCTATGGTTGCCACCCAAGAAATCTTGGGGACCTTGAGGAGGGTGTCCCCGGCTGACGGCAGGGACTGATCCAGGATCTGGGGAATGAAGCGGTCCTGCAGGTAAGTGGGTCCCAGCTGGTTTAGGGCTTTATAGGAAATGTAATAAATAATAATAATAATATATAGGTAAGAACCAACACCTTGCATTGGGCCCAGAAGACTATAGGCAGCCAGTGCAATGAACAGAGCACAGGTGTTATGTGCTCACAATAACCTGTAAGGAGATGGGCCTCCACGTTCTGCTAATGGGTGACTACTAGTGTTTTTTTGGACCAGTTAAAAATACTGGCCTTTTCCCACAGCGGCTAGGCACTAGGGTGTTTGCAGCATCCTGAGCACTTTAGACATTTCTCCCTATATTTCCAGCACTGACAGGAGATAAGAAAGACCATGTGAAAATAAGAAATGACAAGCAGGAGGAGAAAATCATGTAGTTCTTTCTAGTCTCATAAAAATTCCATATTTGATTTCACTGGAAAGATGGGGTAATGGTTAGAGTTAGTTCATTCACAGCCTCAGGTTTTAGAATTTAGGGTCAGAAGGGATGCACTGATGATCTAGTCTGAGATCCACTCCTTAGGTGGTGGTGGTTATTATTATTATTATTATTTATTTCTATTATGCAATGTACCTGTTACTCAATGTACAGTGTGTTACCCAAACCACTTTGCTAATCTCAAATCTAGACACGCACTCAGTATCCCTGAACTGTTCTTGAGCTCTTTTGTCAGTAATGCCAAATGTCCTGCTTCTCAGCCTGGAGGTATGAACTGCTCCTTTTTTTTATTGCCACAGCTATTGAATTTTTGGATGCAGGCCATGGGGTGAACAAAGATCTTTAGGGCACTTTCCAACCCTAGGCCATATTGTTGACTTGCAAGCAGCCTTCATTTTTACCATCCTGTACAATTTAAACATCATGCATAAATGTCTCCAGCAGTTTGCTTCTTCTTTGCATAAATGTCTCCAACTGTTTGCTTCTTTTTTGATCAATAAATTGATGACTGTTTGTGCTCTCCATCTATAAATGCCTGAAAGCTGATAAGCTTTCTCTTCAACCTTGGCTTGTGGGAAACAATGACAGACTGTCGTTGCAGAGAAACAATATAGGACCTTACAAATTATAAACCAGAGTCTCCAAGGCTTTCTTTGAGCCAGGAGAGAAGAATAGCAAGGTATCAGAGTTTGTCCTGGTAGCCTTAATCTTGGCAGCTCATAGCTAAGAGATTACAAATTAAAGGGCAATCACAGGTCACACTTTCATGGACTCTAGTGGGCTGTCTAGTTAATCTCTCAGCCTCGTGGCAGTATAGATTGAATTTGGCCTAAAGCATCCCTAACTGATAGGTGTCTCGCTCTGTCATGCCCAGGAAACCTTGGCACTTGAATCTGTGCAGCTGCTACCTCTGCGCTCTGGTGTCTTTTGAATTCTCAGTGGCAAACTTGATGATACGTGGTTGGCTTTAGTAAAACATCTGCGTTCCAGAGAGGCTGTGTGATGAATAGGGGTTTTTTAGTTGTCAAAAGCTACATTTTGGATCATGCTTTATTCCCTTGCTGTCTCTCTCTCTCTCTGTCTTGCACCTTGATCACAGGGTGTTTGGGTTTATGAAGATGTTACTGTCTTAAAGACTCTCATCAATCACAGAGTAACCTAGTGCCCTGGGTATGTTTTGATAGGGTTTCTCAGGAGGAAGATTCAGAATATGTGTTGATGCATCTTCAGTTTTCAAAAAAGCTTCTGTTTTAAAAACTCAAGAGAAGAATAGGCACTCAATACTTAAACCCAATAAAATCTTTTGCAAGGTTTTCAAGAGATTAGATGGCATCTTAGAAAAATAAATGTTTAATTTTCACCTGCCTCTGCCCTTCTGGTCATGCTCAGAATCAGATGTACTGACTTACTACAATGGATGCCTATTCTCATGATGCTTCATTCCCATCTGGCTGTGGGAATTGCCAGGAATCGTACATGGAAGTGAATTTTCATGAGATTTCTAGAACAAATTTTACATGCTTAATAAGATTTTCTAGTTCAGTTTACTGCCAATGGGAGCAAAAAATTAGGTGAAAAACTAGACTGCACCAGCCAAGTCAAATACTTCTCTGGAAATTATCCTTAATTCAGCGAGAGAGAGACCATGTGCACTTGTAGACCTAATGTAAAATATGCTGTGCTTTTATCACACCAGTGTAAACCAAACCCAGAATAAATGTACTGACTTGAGTGGAGCTGCTTTAGATTACAAGAGTGTTAACATGGATCACAATCTGGCCCATAAATCCTTTTAAATCAGTTATCCCATAAATCAGTTATGCTGCTAGTGCACCTGCTGAACAAGGTGCTTTAGTCTATTGGTGCATTTACCTTGATAACTTACATGTCTGAAACTGCGTCGTTAAAGTGAATGTTTTCTTTTTATGTAAAGTCACAGCTTTAAGTAACAGTCCCATTATAATGTTAGCAAGGTTTGGCTCATGGTTATTTCTGTTAGCTGGAATGGAGAGACCTAGAAGTGCATTTTGAGTGTTTTATTTTGTTTTTGCATCTCTTTGCAAGGTGTGAGATGAACGATAGGTTATCAGCACATCACTAGGATAATGAGCTAATTGTCAGCGCACACACCCCCCTTTCCCCAAAGATGACACGACAACCAAGGTTCGATTTTAAAAGGCCGCACTCTTTATTTAATCAATTCTCTGTCCGAAATTGTAATGGTGGGGGGAATTCGCTCAAGTGAATTGGGTCCAGCACCCTTAACGAAGTTATCACTACAACTCTGGGATTGGCCCAATATACCATCAGGTACCAATCCCTCTTAACTTTATGAACGTCTCCCCTTCTCACTACGGAATTCATGAGAAGGGGACCAGGGCCCTTGGGCCTGGGAAGGAGAAGAGTACCCTCAAGCCGGGGTCAGTACATGTCCCTACGGCCTTCGCGGTCCCCTCTCCCAAGGGGTTGACTCCTCCGCTTGCCATAACCTGCCATTGCGGCTGAGCTCCCCTCATCTCTTATGGAGATGCCCAATCAAGATTCCTAACCTACCTAACCCAGGTGCTGGACCCCTGCAAGAGTGCGACAATTCGAAGTGTGTGGCAGCATAACAGAACATCATAACTGGGAACTTCAATCAGCCAAATTGGTACCCACAACACTATGAGGAAGGCGAAAAAACGAACAACTACAGGCCAATATTGTTGCTCGCCAAAAATTCCTTCCTGGCCCTTCTAAGCGACCGCACAGCCATAGTGTTGAATGGGCGGGTGGGAGGGTGCTGCTCTGCTTGCCGCCCGCTCCAAACTGAGGAGACGAGCGGCAAAATTCTTTCTTTGCACCGCCCCTTCTGGGCGGTGCACCAATCAAATTCGCGCTCTCAGCGCTTCTCCCGGCCAGGGCTGCCTAGCAACCCTCGCCGGGTCCGGAAAGGATTCCCGCCATGCGGGCAGTTGTGCCGCTCTTCGGCCCCTCCCCCCCCCCCCCTCCCTCATCCACCGCAGAGCCTCTTGCTGCATGCGGCGACGAGGGGGGGGGTGGGAGTGCATCCTCCGCCGCGGGCTTCAGGGGATGATCCCCCAGCTAACCGTCCCTCGTGGTGGAGGGGGGGGCGAGACAATCACCCTTCGCCGCTAGAGGCGGCGGCGAAGGGTTCCTTGTCGGCGCACCCCTCCCCCCTTTTCCCAAAGATGACACGACAACCGAGGTTGGATTTTAAAAGGCCGCACTCTTTATTTAAACAATTCTCTGTCCGAAATTGTAATTGTGGGGGGAAATTCGCTCAAGTGAATTGGGTCCAGCACCCTTAACGAAGTTATCACTACAACTCTGGGATTGGCCCAATATACCATCAGGTACCAATCCCTCTTAACTTTATGAACGTCTCCCCTTCTCACTACGGAATTCATGAGAAGGGGACCAGGGCCCTTGGGCCTGGGAAGGAGAAGAGTACCCTCAAGCCGGGGTCAGTACATGTCCCTACGGCCTTCGCGGTCCCCTCTCCCAAGGGGTTGACTCCTCCGCTTGCCATAACATGCCATTGCGGCTGAGCTCCCCTCATCTCTTATGGAGATGCCCAATCAAGATTCCTAACCTACCTAACCCAGGTGCTGGACCCCTGCAAGAGTGCGACAATTCGAAGTGTGTGGCAGCATAACAGAACATCATAACTGGGAACTTCAATCAGCCAAATTGGTACCCACAACACTATGAGGAAGGCGAAAAAACGAACAACTACAGGCCAATATTGTTGCTCGCCAAAAATTCCTTCCTGGCCCTTCTAAGCGACCGCACAGCCATAGTGTTGAATGGGCGGGTGGGAGGGTGCTGCTCTGATCGCCGCCCGTTTCCAACTGAGGAGACGAGCGGCAAAATTCTTACATTGCACCGCCCCTTCTGGGCGGTGCACCAATCAAATTGCGCTCCAGCGCTTCTCCCGGCCAGGGCTGCCTAGCAACCCTCGCCGGGTCCGGAGAGGATTCCCGCCATGCGGGCAGTTGTGCCGCTCTTCGGCCCCTCCCCCCCCTCCTCTCCCTCATCCACCGCAGAGCCTCTTGCTGCATGCGGCGACGAGGGGGGGGGTGGGAGTGCATCCTCCGCTGCGGGCTTCAGGGGATGATCCCCCAGCTAACCGTCCCTCGTGGTGGAGGGGGGGGCGAGACAATCACCCTTCGCCGCTAGAGGCGGCGGCGAAGGGTTCCTTGTCGGCGCACCCCTCCCCCCTTTTCCCAAAGATGACACGACAACCGAGGTTGGATTTTAAAAGGCCGCACTCTTTATTTAAACAATTCTCTGTCCGAAATTGTAATGGTGGGGGGAAATTCGCTCAAGTGAATTGGGTCCAGCACCCTTAACGAAGTTATCACTACAACTCTGGGATTGGCCCAATATACCATCAGGTACCAATCCCTCTTAACTTTATGAACGTCTCCCCTTCTCACTACGGAATTCATGAGAAGGGGACCAGGGCCCTTGGGCCTGGGAAGGAGAAGAGTACCCTCAAGCCGGGGTCAGTACATGTCCCTACGGCCTTCGCGGTCCCCTCTCCCAAGGGGTTGACTCCTCCGCTTGCCATAACATGCCATTGCGGCTGAGCTCCCCTCATCTCTTATGGAGATGCCCAATCAAGATTCCTAACCTACCTAACCCAGGTGCTGGACCCCTGCCACCTAGGGGCTGCCAGGTATTTCTGGACAGGCCCGACCCCCCACCCCTTAAACCATATTTACTAGTACATCTCTTAACTTTTCTTGTACCGCTGCCAGGTACCATTCATTCCCCATGGGCGATAGATGGACGCCATCTGGTCTGTAGAGATCCGGCCTTCTATGGGTGATGGCTTGATGAGGAATCACTACTCCGCCTATGCCACTCAACCATTTCCCTATTTCCCTATTCACCGTTTTCCTGGTCTTATTGATCTTATATGGAGGTACCCCGACTCCCCAGGATATCCTTTCCACCCAGTCATTCCACAGGATGATTACACCGGGGAACATGCCCTTAATTGACCAAATGTCGCTTTTAATCATCTTCAACATTTGGACCCCTTTTGTCTCAACTAAGTCATTCTCTCCCACGTGTAATACTAGTATGTCAGGCCCAGGTCCTCTTTCTTTACTTAACGTGGAAATCAACTGATGCCAGCGCATGCCTCCTCGGCCCATCCACCTGATTTGGGCGTAGGCGGATAAGCCTAGCTGCGTTCCCCAATGGGTGATGTTCGCCGTCTTGCCGGCCCATCGCACCAGGCTATGCCCCACGATCCAAACTGTGCACTTCGCCTGACATCTAGGACCTGAGAAGATAGAAATAATTATTCACGCTACTTGGCCAGGGGGGGCCTGACATATGCCTTATATGCCCTACTACGCCATCTGCCTATGCCCTGTACCTCCTGCTCCCTAAGGCCTGCTGCTGTAGCGAAACTGGCGGCCCCGATACGGAAGGAATGCGTTCCGAATAAACCGGCTGGGAGATTAAGGGCAGTAAGGGAAGCCCGCATGACTGTCATAAACTGGAATCTGGTAAGGGGACTCCCATCATGGTGACAGAATAGTGCTCCAGGGACCGGAGGCCGTGTGGCCAGGTATCCCAGAAGGGCACCCACTGGGCAGATTTGTGGACTCCCCGCCCTAGACAGGGTGACAGTGACTCCTCTCCCCCGTTGGTCTGTTTTTGACCTGCGCAATCGCAGAGACACCTCTTGATCCCCAATCTGAACATCCCCGATGGCAAGTGCCCGGTTAGCCCTATCACTGGCTGAATCGACCACTAGCTCTCCAACCCTAAATGCCCCGAAAAAGGCCACCGTGAATGCAGCTGTGAACAGCTTCGCTTCCCCGTTGGAGGAGCATACTTGTGGCAACACGCTGCACATTGTTGCGAGCAGCTGTGGGGTAATGGGAGGTCTGCAGTCTTGAGGTGCACTATTTTCCCTGGCCCATGATTCTAACATGCGTTTGGCAAAGAATCCCCGATCAGGCGGGGAGTGACCTGCTAAGCGGCTCATGAATGCGACTGCAGCAATTTTAACCCTGATGGTACCTACGGCTAAGCCTTGCTGTCTAATTGCCAGCATAAATTTGAGAATCTGCGGTTCAGGGATAGGGAAACCCGTGTGCCAACCCTGGGAAGAACGAAAACCCTGGAACTCGTTGAACGCCCTTTGATATGCGACTCTGGTACGCGGGGCCAAGGATCCCTGGACGGTGTTATAGAGTTCTACGATCCAAGGTTCCACGCCCATCGGGGTAAGGGCTCCGGGTCCCGCCTGGCTCCAGGTGCGAGCGAGCGAAACCGCTCCATCTGGAAGCGAGATATGGCGTCAGCCACCCCGTTGTCCACTCCCGGTACATGACGGGCCCTAAATACAATGTTGTTCCGTAGGCACACCAGCACAAATGTCCTAATGAGCCCCATCACCCTGGGCGACCGTGACGATTGAGCATTGATTATATGGACCACAGCCTGGTTGTCGCACCAAAATATTACTGTATGATTGGCAAAACAATCAGTCCAAAGGTGTACAGCCAATACTATTGGAAAGAGTTCCAAGAACGTGAGGTCCTTAATCACACTCTGTTCGATCCATTCGGTTGGCCAAGGGGCCCCGCACCACCGGTCCCTGAATATTACTCCGAAACCCATCCCCCCTGCAGCGTCTGAGTGGACCTGCAGTTCTGCTTCTACTAGGAGTTGATCCCGCCACACAGCCACACCGTTGAAGTCAGCCAGGAATGCGGACCAAATGTCCAGGTCGTCTTTCATATCCCGGGTGACCCTCACGTGGTAATGTTGTTGTGGGGAACCAGCCAGCTTGGCATACAGCCGTGACAGAAAGGCTCTCCCTGGGGCCACCACCCTGCAAGCAAAATTCAAGCTGCCAATCAAGGATTGGAGCTGCCGTACTGTCACCTTGCGGGCTGACCTACAATCGGAGATTTTTGCTCTCAAGTCAGCCAGTTTGTCGGCCGGGAGCCTGGACACCCCTTTCTCTGTGTCTAGTTCGATCCCCAAGTACTGTAAAGTGGTATCTGGGCCTACTGATTTTTCTGGTGCCAATGGGATGCCCAATTCGTCCGCCAGCTCTTGAAAGGAGTCCATTAGCCTCCGGCACTCGTCCGTGCCTGCGCGACCGATGAAGAGGAAATCATCCAAATATTTGGTGATGTCTCCCCCTTCGGCCCGCTGCCGAATCAGCCACTCTACGAGTGTGCTAAAACGCTCGAATGCCGAGCAGGAGATTGCGCATCCCATGGGCATCGCCTTGTCGAAGTAAAACTGCCCCTGAAATGCCAAACCAAGGAGATGGAAATTCTCTGGATGCACTGGCAACAGGCGAAAAGCAGACTTCACGTCACACTTTGCCAAGAGGGCACCAGGTCCCTGACGCCTTACCAGGTCTACGGCTGTATCAAAGGAAGCATACTTGACAGTGGCCAGTTCCTTGGGGATGGCATCGTTAACTGACCTCCCTCTCGGGTATGATAGGTGGTGAATCATACGGTATTCCCCCGGGGTTTTCTTAGGGACCACTCCCAATGGGGAGACAACCAGGTCAGGAAATGGTGGATAAGAATAAGGGCCGGCAAATCGGCCTTCAGCACACTCCTTCTCAATCTTCTTGCCTACGATTGCTTCTAGGCCTCTTATTGATTTTAAGTTGGGGGCCCCTTGGTGCGGGTATACCTCCCCCGCCGGAATCCGAAATCCCTCTCTAAAACCCTTCACGACGTAGTCGACCTCGTCTCTATTGGGGTGAGGTGCGAGAGCAGCGGCCAAGCGCCCCACCCTAATTGGTGTTGGGGCCCTTTGGTGGAGCTGCCTGTCCCCCTGCTCCCCCTCTGGCTGATAACCCCGGCGGCGCCCTACCTTTGTTACCCGACTTGGCCCTGGGGCATGCCGCAGCATTGTGCAGTCCGGCACAATTGGGACACGAATGCTTGAATCTGCATGTCGCCCGGGAGCATTTCCCCGAGCGCTCAAATTCAAAGCATTGGTTCGACTGGTTCGCTGGGGGCCTTCTGCCTTCGCCACGAAAAAGGTCACTGGCAGGTGCCACCCCCCCCTTTGCTAACAGGTGCCCGCTGTGCGACCTTGGTGCTCTTGCTGCATCTACCATGCAGTCCAACCACAGGTCGGGTGCGTGGGTGTCCCAGCGCAAACCCGGTGTAAAAGCTGCCCGATGACGGAACTCCTCGTCATACCTGAGCCAAGCACCTGGTGGCCCTGACTCGTATGCTCGGCGGACGATGTCCGCGTACTTGAGTAGCTCCGGAGCCCGGGCCGGGTACGCCTGTATCACCACCCCTTGATAAATCGCAAAGGCCGCTGTCCAATTGGTCCAGTTTCTGTCGGCCTTTGGGCGCTTGAAGCGCTCCTTATCCTTGTTGTCCTCGGTACCCGCTGGATCTACCAGTGGGTCCCTGAAGAGGAGGGCGAAGAGATCTATGAACTCCCCTTTCCATATCCTCTCCCTCGTGGCTGGCAGGAGGTGAGCTCCCATGGGGGTTGACACTGCCGCGTAGCCCACCCCTGGCGGCATATACTGTGGCATTTCATTGCTTAGAGGGCAACCCTGGGCCGGGTGGGCCCCGCTGCCTCCCCAAACCTGAAGCGCCTGGCTGGCCTGCACAGGGGGCAGTGCCATGTTAGGGGGCTGCCAATTCCCTGCTGGGGGAGGAGGACGGTATGCTGGTACCCAGGCCCCGTTCCACCAGACTAACTGTATGTTTGCTTCGCCCCCCACTCCTGCTTGGGGTGTCCCTTGTTGTCCTAGGACTGTCCCTGCCTGCGGGGAGGCTCCCACAGCTTGTGTCCCTGCACTGGGATTGAACTCCCATACCCTTGCGGGGTTAAGTCCCCATCCTACCCCGGGGTACCCCCCGCCCCCTGGAACTGCTGCCGGTGCAGGCTGCACCGCTCCTACCGTACCCGGGGGAGGTGGCCCAACCCCTGGTGCGATGGCTCCGGTTGCTCCGCCTCCTCTTTGCTGCGTCATGCCTCGGATAGCCTGCTCCAAAAACATCACTCTCTGCCGCAGGTCGTCGTCTTCCTCCTCGGGCGGATGCGGTCTGGCTATGGGGTTCTGGTGCCCAGTGGCCCTGTATTCAAAAGATTGCGGAGGGGGAGGGGGGAGGCCCCAGCCTACCCCCATCCCCCCCCCTTGCACTAGTGCACTGGGTGGACCCGAAGGGAAAGCCGGCCCCCATGTCGGCCCCGCCTCGTTCCCCGAAGGTATTTGGGGGGTCCCCGGTACCTGTAATCCAGGCCATGTGGCCCCCTGCGCTGCCGGAATCGTTTGCCATGCCCCTGCGCTTCCCGGGTTGGGTGGTCTCATGATCCCTTGCATGGGTGCCCCGAGCGCCTCAGATCCAAGAACCGCTGGGATAGGGGGCCCTACCCCCGGACTCCCAGCCATCCCAGCCCCCTCCTGATTCCCTCCTCCCCCGGGCATCACCGGGGTGTAACTGGGGGCATGCTCCTGCCCCTCCACCCGTGCCCGCCTCGGTGCTGGAGTGTCCTCTATGTACCTGGCTGGGGGCTTCGTTCTGCGCCCGCCCCGCCTCGGTGGTGGTGGAGGCTCTAGGGCTGCTGCAGCTGCTCCCTGCCCTGCTCCCAGGGCTTGCAAGATACTATCACCGCCTCCCCCCATGCTACGCAGGAGGGCCTCACACCCCTCCAGCCTCTGTCTCAGGGAGGGCTCCTCCTGAGGTGAGGGGCCCGGACGTTCCTCCTCCTGGTGAGCACTGCCTTGGCCCATAGGATTTTGTGTGTGACACCCTGCCACTTCCTCACAATCCGGAGGCTCTCGCTCTGACCCTCCGGCTAGGATAATGAGCTAATAAGAGAGTCTCTAACAACCAGCGTCTCTGAGTCACTATCTGTAGTGAGCAACATTACAGGCAGCCAAGACCTTACTCCAGAGTGGATGCTGCTCATGTGGGGTTTCTTGAACAAAGCACCAGACAGATTCAACCTGCTGCAGGGGATGTATTCTCTCACATAATTGTATGTTCTTGCTTACATGGGCTGGACTTGATTTGTCACTTCCGGGGACTAAAACAACACATAGGAAAAACACAGGCAAAGACTAGGTCAACACGAGAAAACTGCCAAACAGCACCCTGTTGGCTCCTCAAATCCTCATGAATTTGTAATGTGAATGGCAAGCAGCGAGAGTAAATAGAATACTGCATTTAGGAAAGAGGCAGGTTTATTCATTTGCCATAAGAAGCTTACATTTACTTCTTGAGACACAGCACATAGCAAATTGTCATGCTTTTAGGCAATTAGGGTGTGAAAATCCTCTCTCTTCAGTGTAACAGTGGGATAATGGCAGCTGATAGCACCAGCACAACCAAGCAGCATGAGTGTGTACACTGGAGAGAGAACACTGCAGGCCAGAATCCTAGCAGAATGGCTGACTCATAACAGGGCCTTTCAAGTTTTTTCAACCAAGAGGCCACTGTCAATCCTCAAAGTTTTGTTTATTTATTTATAAAAGATTTCTATTGCACCCCTCTTGCCCACAGGGCAGCCCGGGGCGACGAACAACAAAGATAAAACAATTTTAAAAGTTAAAAATGTATCTTATATGCAGGGAAACAACCCCCCACCCCGCCGAAAGCCTGGCGGAACAGCCAGATCTTACATAAACGTCAAAATGACAGGGGAGTGGGGGCCCACCGAGCCTCCTCTGGGAGCGAATTCCACAGCACGAAGCCGCCGGACAAGATGTAACTGCCAAAATGCACTCCCCGCTACAGCCACAACCTGAGATTCCAAGCTGAGCCGTGAATCGAGGCGCACACCCAGACTCCGCACTTGAGAGACCATGGGAGGGCGAACCCCCCCAACAAGAGGAGATTCAACCGTCCGCAGGCCTCCCAAGCCCTCGCCCACCAACATCACCTCCATCTTGTCAGGATTCAATTGCAGATGGCTCAACCTCATCCAAGCCCCCACAGCTGACAGGCACTGGGAAAATAAGGAGACTGCATGGCCTGGGTC